>CABHPP010146531.1:36972-72941 GCA_902168425.1 Peromyscus attwateri | reverse complement strand
ATCAAGGGTGAGCAAGGTGTCCGACCATAGGTAATGGGCTCCAGAAAGCCAGCTCATGCACCAGGGATAGGTCCTGATCCCACTGCCAGGGGCCCCTCAAACAGACGCAGCTACACAACTGTCTCCCGTATGCAGAGGGTCTAGTCTGGTCTCATGCAGGTTCCACAGCTGTTGGTCTAAAGTTTGTGAGTTCCTTTGGGCTTGGTTCAGTTGTCTCTGTAGATTTCCCCATCATGATCTTGACCCTCTTGCTCATACATATAATCCCTCTTGGGCTGGAGAGATGGCTCAGCCATTAAAGGTTAGGCTCACAACCAAAAATATAAGCGTTTGAGATTTCAACGGCTGTGTCTTGCCTTGGAGATGGCATTTCTCAGTCTTTCCCCTGTGTTCTGTCTTGTATGTTCTGTCTACCCACTCTTCCACAATATTCCTTAGAGGGAAGGTACAAATGTCTTCTTTAGGACTGAGCAACCAACAGTCACCTAGTCTCAGCACCTTGTGTAACCACTGCATTCACCACCGTTCACTGGGGAAAGAATTCTCTAAGGTTGAGAGTAGCATTTGTCTGTGAGAATGAACGTAAATGTTCAGAGGGCCTTTAGTGCCAAGCCAATGTATTTACACAACAGGGTTCAACCCCCCACTAGGCCCCTGGATCGCCCTTGCCATGGGTTTTTTGACTGGGGTTAACCTACCATATGGATTCCTGCCAGTGGGGTGGTCTTCAAATCCAATAGGAAGCAGCTGATGACCCATGACAGCAGAGCTGCTAGTTTGCAAGTGGGCACATTTTGCCTGGTATGTCGATCTCATCGTTCATGGAGTTCACAGCTGGGTGAGACAGTTGATGCCTTTTCTCCCCAGAGAAGTTTTGGAACCATGGAATCTAGCAGGCATAGAGGAAGCTTCCAGCTTAGTTACAATTTGAAGAAAATCTTTTTTTTTTTTTTTGGTTGTTTGAGACAGGGCTTCTCTGTGTAGCTTTGCGCCTTTCCTGGATCTCACTCTGTAGATCAGGCTGGCCTCAAACTCACAGAGATCTGCCTGGCTCTGCCTCCTGAGTGCTGGGATTTTCTTTATAGAGTTTTTTTTTTTTTTTAAAGATAGGGTCTCCATAGTCCTGGCTGTTCTAGAATTCACTATATAGGCCAGGTTGAATGCAAACTCACAGAGCTCTGCCTGCCTCTTCCTCTCGAGTGCTGGGGTTAAAGAATTGAGCCACCATTTGTGAAAGAAAATTCATTTTTTAAAAATAATTTTATGTTTTGTTTTATTTTTTTTCAAGATAGGGTTTCTTCATGTAGCTTTTTAAAATTTATTTATTTATTATGTATACAGAAGAGGGCTCCAGATCTCATTACAGATGGTTGTGAGCCACCATGTGGTTGCTGGGAATTGAACTCAGGACCTCTGGAAGAACAATCGGTGCTCTTAACCTCTGAGCCATCTCTCCAGCCCGAAAATCCATTTTTATGTGTTCTCTTAGAATAACTTCTTAACTAGTTTGCTTGATCTGTGAGTGTGACATTTGGAAGACATTATCCCAATTTTATTATCATTTTTCACTGAGTAAATAACTCTATAACAGCACAAGCAACTCTAAATAGCATTGTTTGTGGGATTTATTTGTAGAATGAGGAATATACTCTCTGGATACCCCTAATTGACATGCACCTTTTTCTCTAAAAGAAAGTAGGTAAGGGCTTTGTTTTGGGTAGGCTCCACAAGTAAATAGGTTCATATAACCATATCACATCATTAGAGTTGGTGAGAGATACAAACAGGCCTTCTTCACGGTGAACTTGTGTTTATTTTTAGAGACAGTCTAGTTGTTAGTACACAAGCTATTAGCTCTTTTGCATGGTCTATGTCTGATTTCTAGGCATAGCTGATCTCTAGGCAGAGATGATCTCTAGGCGTGGCTGATCATCTCTAGGCAGAGCTGATCTCTAGGCATGGCTGATCATTCTAGACATAGCTGATCTCTAGGCAGAGATGATTATCTCTAGGCATCGTTGATCATCTCTAGGCATAGCTCATCTATAGGTATAGATGATTTATAGGCACAGCTGATCATCTGTAGGCATATCTGATCATCTATAGGAATAGCTGATCTATAGGCATAGCTAACCTATAGGCATAGCTGATCTCTAGGCATGGCTGATCATCTCTAGGCATAGTTGATCTCTAGGCAGAGATGATCATCTCTAGGCAGAGATGATCTCAAGGCATAGCTGATTTCTAGGCATAGCTCATCTATAGGTAGAGATGATCTATAGTACAGATGATCATCTGTAGGCATATCTGATCATCTATATGCATATTTGATCATCTGTAGGCATATCTGATCATCTGTAGGTATAGCTGACCTATAGGTACAGCTGATCTATAAGCACATAGCTCATCTATGGGTAAAGCTGATCTATATGCATAGCTGACCTACAGGAGCTTCTAACCATCTCAGCTGAGGCAGTATTTTCATCACAGTAAGCATTCTTGGTGGTAAGAGGCCTGCTTTCCCCTTTTACACTGATCTCTTCCCACTTTTGCAGGGTTAATATTTTGAAATAGGCTCCATTGGCTTCTCATCAATTCTAGCTTTATGATGTCCTGGCCATGATCACTAAGCAACTAAATGAGTTTTGAGAGTCTGCTCTGCAGACTGTAAAATCTCATATTTCCTAGGCGCTTGGAAATAAACGCAAATACACAGAATCCAATAAATCTCAGGAGCAAAGCAAGGCAATATCAGTGATACAGTAGGATGTTTACAAACCACACTCATTTGGAGATTGGGTCTCATTCAAATGATGTGAAGGAAAGAGGTCCAAATAGGTGTTTCCTGTCAACCATGCTTTCTTCCATGTGTGACATGAAGATGGCTCCTGGTCACTGACTGAAAACTCCTTTGATTCTTCCTTTGTGTCTATATTGGATGGAGGACTTGACAGTGTTCTGGGAAGGCTAACCTGCGTGGCCCTTATGACCCTGGTACCTTTCAGACAGTTGTTGAGACCTGGTTTCCCTTCTCTCCCACGTCTCCTCCTCAGTTCAATCAAAGCCTGAGTCCTGATGGCAGCACCATATTCTCATTTTCTCTTTCTCCCTCCCCAGCTACCTCTCCACCTCTCTCCTCATCTCAAGACTTATGGTTTTAAACAATTATTATTATTATCATTATTATGTTTTTCAAGACAGGGTTTCTCTGTGTAGCCCGGGCTGTCCTGGAACTCACTGTGCAGACCAGGCTGGCCTTGAACTCAGAGATCTGCCCGCCTCTGGCTCCTGAGTGCTGGGATTAAAGGTGTGTACCACCACTGCCTGGCTTATTTTTATTTTTATGTGTATGAGTGTTTTCTTCCCTGCATGTATGTCTGTGTACTGCTTGTGTACCTGGTGCCTGTGACTGCCAGAAGAGGACATCAGATCCTTTGGAACTGGAGTTAGAGATGGTTGTGAACCACCATGTGGTTCTAGGAATCAAACCACAGACCATCTGGAAGAGCAACCAGTTCTCTTAACTGATGAGCCATCTCTCCAGCCCCATGGTTTTATTTTAAACTAATTGTTTTTGGTTAGCATAAAAAGAAACGAGTCACATTATGATATTTCTATGCACACATCATTATGGTGCATTATCCACACCTCCACCTTCTCCCCGACTATGCTTTCCCTCTTCCTGGTCACCTACTCTTCACAAATAGCTCTTCCTTCAGTGTTCATATATATGCCATGTCCTTTCTTGTTCCCTGTTCCCTTCAGAAGGGAGACTCTCTATCCTCTTACCATTTCCTTTCTTTTCTCACATATACATCTACATGTATACACACACACACACACACATATATATGTGTACACACACACACACACACACACACACACACACACACACACACACACACACACACTGTGTTGGCTAGTTTTATGTCAACTTGACACAGGCTGAAGTCATCTGAGAGGAGATAACCTCAATTAAGAAAATGCCTCTGGGGCTGGAGAGATGGCTTAGTGGTTAAGAGCACTGGCTGCTCTTCAAGAGGACTCTGGTTCAATTTCCAGCACCCACATGTCAGCTCACAACTGTTTGTAATTCCAGTCCCAGGGGATCCAACTCACTCACAAAGACTTACAGGTCAAACATCAATGCATATAAAAATAAAAATAAAAAAAAAAAAAGAAAATGCCTCCATAAAGTGGGGCCTGTAGGCAAGCCTGTAAGACATTTTCTTAATTAGTGATTGATGTGGGAGGGTCCAGCCCATGGTGGGCAGTGCCATCCCTGGGTTGGTGGTCCTGGGTTCTATAAGAAAGCAGGCTGAGCAAGCCATGAAGAGCAAGCCAGTAAGCAACACCCCCCGCCCCATAGCCTCTGCATCAGTCCCTCCAGGTTCCTGTCCTGCTTGAGTTCCTGTCTTGACTTCCTTCGATGATGAACAACAATAATGGAAGCTTAAGCCAAACAAACCCTTTTCTCCACAAGTTGCTCTGGTTGTGGTGTTTCGTCACAGCGATAGAAACCCTAAGACAATATTTAAATCTAGATTCTGAATATGAGAGTCAACATGGTTGGTATTTGTCTTTCTGAATCTTATTCCACTTAACAGAATGACCTCTAGTTCCATCCATTTTCCTGTGAATGTCATAATTTTACTTTTCTTTACTGTTGTGGGAATTCTGCCATTCCATCCATTGACCAGTTGAATGGAGTATATTGGCCTTACGGGCATGGTCTTCTCTGAAGATATGGGACCTCTTAGAAACTGTGGGGAAGGGTTGCATGCTCTCTCTCCTGGGCTGGTCCCCCATCATCCTTGGGCAGAAGGGCAGCACAGCAGCCGCTGAATCAGCAGTGGCATCTCAGGTCTGTTCTGTGTCGTGAGTGTACTTTATAGATTTTATTCCTTAATAAATCTTACCTGGCTGCCTACTTCTGTGTCTGCTTTACTTTACCAATGAATAAATGTATGTATGTGCTACGTTTTCTTTATTTGGTCATCTGTTGATAGACATCTAAGCTGTTTCCATATCATGGCTATTGTAGTTGGCACAGTAGTAAACATTTTCCCAAAGACTCTGTTAGTCTGTTTTTTTTTTTTTGTCCCCACTTTGTGACAAAATACTTGAGGAAAAACAACCTATAGTATGAAGGTTAGTTGTGGCTCGTGGTTTTAGTACATCACTAGCTAGCTGGATTGTTGCTGTTGAGGTAGAGCGTTGTTGCAAAGTGTGTGGGGGATCTTGGAAACAAGATTATGTTCTTCAAAGACATGCACCCCATACAACTCACTTTTTCCAACCAGGCCCCATCACCTAGTAGCTAATTCAGCTATAAACTCATCAGTGTATTAATCCCTTGAAGAAGTTAATGCCCTAGTGATCTAATCGGCTCTCAACAGTGTCACTAACTAGGGAGCCAACCTCTAAAACGAGTCTCTGGGTGGCATTGCAGATCCGAGTCATAGTCTCCTTTTCTCCTTCCCATATCTGCACATCGGAACAGATCATTGATTCTGGAGCTCAAGTTGGCTTGGGATTTGGTCTCCATATCCAATCTTCATTTCAGACAGAGACAAGAGTGGTCTCCTGAAATGCAGAGGTGTGGATGATAACAACTTAGGACTGTTTCAATTCCTTGCTAGAATTTTAAGAAAGTATTTGTCTTCTGTATAAGATGTTACATTTCAAGTGGACCAGGGCCATGCTTGCCTTTTTAACTCTTCTGTATCTTGTGCCCAGTCCAGTGCCTGACACATCAGAGGTTGCAGTGTGGCTCTTCCAGGGGAAATGTGAACAGATATCTATTCACCTCAGATAAGTCTCTGTTGATAGATGAAAGAGATGTTTCTACCCCAGTTTAGCTTAGGGAACTGTAAGCTTATTGGGGTTATTACAGGAGTATGGGTGACTCAAAGGCATTTTCATTGCCTCAAGCTCCTCCCACCTCCAGCTTCATGGTGAGGAAAGCTGCATCTTCGGAGCTTCCAGTTCAATCTGGAGTCAGCTCTACCAAAGAAAGTCACCTCTCCCCCAGTAGTTAGATACTGCTTTTATAACTCTGGGGTTGGGGTTGGGGCTGGGGCTGGGGCTGGGGTTGGGGTTGGGGTTGGGGTTGGGGGTGGGGTCATTGTGCTTCTTGTAACTTTCTGAGCCTCCCCAGCAAAAAGTTTTGTGAGCATCCTGGGTCTTAGGAACTTTTTTTTTTTTTTTTTCATCCTTCCAGGAAGGAATGTTTGAACTTGGAGGAAGTAGCTGTATAACCCAGGTGTTGAACACATTTTTGTCAAACAAATGAGTAGGGCGATTATCACATGGCTTGGCACACAGCAAGCATTTAGTGTCTGCGGCTACCTGCCTCTTACGTTCGTATCTGTACAAATTCACTCATATGTGAACATGTGGCATGGTCATTGGGGATGACGGCTTGGCCAACTATAAAATAATAAATAAATAATACAATAATTAAAAGAAGGATACAGTCTAGTTATTTCTTGAAATTATCGAACGTGTGTGAATTGGCTTCCCACCCGAGCTGGAAAATAATCTTATAAATAAACATGTTCTAATGCCTTGAGTCTTATGTTTGAATGAACTTTCTGTTCAGTGGAGGTGGCAGAAAAGTAGACATGTGGTGATATTTTAGTAATATGTATTATTTGAACACATCTAGAAGTTATGGTAAGCAAATGTATAAGCTGTTACTATTTAACTCGTACATGTGGTCTGAGCACTCACAGAATACCTGGCTCCAGTGTGTATTTTAAAAGAAGATCTGGTGTCTTGCCAGGTGGAGCCGAGAGTTTTGATTTAGGAAGGGCTATGGCTCGTTTAGGTTTTGCTAAATCCAAGCTTTGCTTCAGAGCCCTCCCTGACTCCCGGGCATGTGTTGGGACATTGGTATTGGTGGTGAAGGAGATGATGAAATGCGGGGGAGGGGCTGGGAGGCGCTAAGCTTCAGCTGCTGGCTTCCCACCTCTGCCTCTTCTCCAAAGGAAACAGTGGTGTGCCTGAAGGAAAGAAAACAAGATTCAAGATCTAGAAAATCAGAGCCTGTGACATTTGCGTCATGTGACCATGACTGAAACGTTGAGAACTGAGAAGCGACTCTCCCGGGCAATCTCATTCAGAGACTGTCTCTGGATCAGCTTGACTCCAGGTTTAATTAAAGTGGTTGACTTCCCTTATTCTGTGCCGCTCTCCGTGTCAGCAGAACAAAAGATGCATATTTGGGAGATGCTGCATCAACACCGTGATGTACCAAAGGTGCATCCTCTTCTCAACATATAGACATAGATGTTTTCTTAAACGTTAAAGCTAGGAAGATACTTGAAGATGAACACATGAACAGAATGGATAACTGTCACTGCCTGGTCACTTTCATCGCTACCTGGTCACCTTCTTCAGCTTAGTCAGAATCTCTCTGTTGGGCGCCATCTTTGAAGCGTTTACTCTGAGGGAGTGTCTGACGGGGCTAGGAGAGCCATGTGCTCCTCGCTAACCATGCAGCATCCGTTCTGTGCTGGTGTGCGCCTCATCTTCCTTTAGTCTAGCTGTTAGCAATTACTGTTCTCTCAAGCTTTAATAATGCCAGTGGCATGGCACATGATACTCATTAAGTGTGGATTAAATGTTGTTAATCGCTGTAGAAAGGACGCCTCTTAAGGGAATCTGTTTCTGTATAATCATAATTTATAAAGTTAGAATCTATTATGGTTAACTTAATGCCTTTCTCTTCCTAAATAAGAGCCCTGTGCCCAAGGGAAGGAGAGAAGTCAGTTTTCTTTCTCATCTCCCTCTCTCTCTTGCATGAATCCCCGACTGCACCTGCTAGGCAAGAACTCTAGCCCTGAGCAGCAGCCCCAGTACCCCCCTCTTAGCCACTGGGGGGAAAAACCCGAGCAGAAATTGTTTGCAAAAGAAGCCATCAAAAACAGGCAAACAAACAGATTGCTTTTGTTTGTAAGACAAGAAAATAAGGAACAAGGAAAGTGCCCCTGTTGTGTGATATTTTAATTGTGTTCTGACAAATAAAGCTTGCCTGGAGTCAGAAGGCACAGCTATCCACTAGCTGACCATAGAAGTTTGGAGGACTGTAGACAGAGAGGAGACAGGAAGTGGTAAGGCAGGGCTGAGGGAGGATCTTGCAGCCCCTTTTGGACAGAGGAAGGCTAGAGGTAGGAAGTGACTGTGGCTGCTCCCCTGATTCTCTGATCTTTCAGGTTTTTACCTGACTCCCAATTTTTTATTCATAGGATTAATTAGATTAATGCTTCATGCCTCCAAATATGTGAGTGACTCCTGACATCCTTATCCCTAATCTAGTTGGAACTGGGAATTCGCCTATTCACATCAGTCTTAACATGGTACTGCCTGCTCATCCACATCTGGAACCATCTTAAGATTTATACTGAAGGTCTGAGAAGGTAAAGTATCTTTATTGTACTTCTTGGCATTAAAGTTTTTTGTTTTATATATGTCATAATCATTTCTTCCTGTTCATGATCTGATGAAAAGATAGACGTGCTTACAGATTTCAAAGTTGAAGCAAACGCATTAATACATATATTTAAAAAACAGGTATTAAAATAATGGTGTATTTGATGCATATCACACAGCAATGTTTTCTTTCCCAGTTTAGAAGGTTAGACTCATGATGTAAGAAAACATATGTAAATATACACATTAACTTTCCATTTATGGGAAATAGACTTAATTTATTGATATGATTTTATGCAAATTATAGCTGTGACGATCTCTCTCCTTTTATCACTTTCTCTCTCTCTCTTTTTTTTTTTTTTTTGGTTTTTTTGAGACAGGGTTTCTCTGTGTAGCTTTGTGCCTTTCCTGGAACTCGCTTGGGAGACCAGGCTGGCCTCGAACTCACAGAGATCCACCTGCCTCTGCCTCCCGAGTGCTGGGATTAAAGGCGTGAGCCACCAACGCCAGGCCACTTTCTCTCTTTTATGTTTGATTGAAAAATAAAATCTAGGCTGGAGAGGATGGTTCAGTGGTTAAGAGCACGGGCTGCTCTTGCAGGGGACCTGGGTTAGGTTCCCAGCACCTATATGGTGGCTCACAACTGTAACTCCATTTCCATGTGTTCTGACATGTCTTCTGATCTCTCTGGGCTCTTGCGTTAATATGGTGCATGTGTGTGCACACACAACATACACATATAAAATAAAAATAAGTCAATATTAAAAAAAAGAAAAACAAAATCTAGAGGCCATTTAAATAAGCAGACAATTCCCGAGAGTAACTGCAATGGCTGTTGATACACTGCCCACCTGTTAGTTTATTTAATCACAGTTTTAAAGAGACAGCACCATCCTGGGGTATATGATGCATGGGTGGATCTAGCTGTTATAGAAAGAGCGAAGGCAAATCCCGTTTTTATGGCTTAAGTTTTTAAATCCCAGGAAGATTTTTGCAGAAGGAGACTGACAAGAGGGACAGGTGGGTATTGGCTCCAACGTGGTGACAAGCTTTCGACCTCAGCTGCATTCTGACCGCAGAGGAGCAGGGAGCAGCTGGCAGCCTGGGAGCCACTGTTCTGCAGATGGAATTCTTGTGGCAAAGAGAGAATGTCCTAGCTGGCTCCTTGTGCTTTTTGAACAAAGAGCACAACTTAAGAGATTGAAGGGGCTGTTTGATCTTAATGGTGGAGCTCTGCCCCCCTTCTCTGTCGCGTCTGTTGTATTACAGTTCAAATGATTTATGTTTAGAAAAGAATAGAAAGTTTCCTCCATCCACCGCTAGTCTCTGGTTCCCTGAATTCAGTGTCTCACCCTTTGCAATCCTGAGATTTGGGGACAAGAATACAAATAGAGGTCTGTCTAGATACGACATAAGTCAAGAGAGCTAACCTTTCAGTAGACGATGCTCTTCGCCTGAACCTGGAGTTGCCTGTGAGGGCATGGGGGTGTGAAGGGAGCCAGGCCCTTCTCCTCCTCCCATTGCTAGTTTCATGTCACGCTGTAAGAGCTTCCTGTGCACGTTTGTGAACACTCCAACCGCTCTACACACTTGACTGAAGGCCGTTCCTTGGTCATCTGTAGGTCTAGAAACTTTAGATCTCTGCTTGAACAAAGGATTCTGAGACTCGGGATTTAGAAAGTGGTCCAGAAGGGACCAGGCACTCACTGTGGGCACTGCTTCCTTGTGCAGCAGTCTACTTGGGGCATGAGGAAGGGTAGGGTGGGGGCAAAGAAGAGCCCTGTGTATCCCAGTCTCTTAAACTGTGGGTCATGTACTAGAATGTGGAGATTGTGAAAAATTGGGCATTAGTAAGCCACCAAAAATAAACTCAAAGTCATTTGGGTAATAAATCCCAGTGTTTCTAGCAGTGCTGGTCCATGTTACATCACCTGACTTCACCGTGGCCTTTGTTTTGAACACCCAGCTTGTAAACTCCCTCTCTGCCATCACATCACATACCAGCTAGTGTCCCTGATACACCTCGACTCAGATTCAAAACTGTCTTGTGAGCTAGTGTTTTTACTGTATGTGCAAAGTTTTCTGCTCTTATAAAAAATATGATGAGCGCTGCTCAGTGGTTAAGAGAATTTGCTCTCGCAGAGGACCTGGCTCTGACTCCCAGCACATATGGCTGCTCACCACCGTATGTAACTACATTAATACTCCAGGGGATCTGACACCCTCTTCTGACCCCCTCCCAAGCACCAGGCATGAACACTTGGTGCACAGGTCTTCAGTCAGGCAAAACACCCATACATATAAAATAAAATAAATAAACCTAAACAAATAAAAACAACAACAGAAATCCATAATGGTTTAATTATGGAAAACAAACGCTTAATTTTCTACTGCTATTCCTCCATATGTAAGTGTCATGTTAATGTACCTTTAGACTGTCTCATGTTAGAAGGCTCAGTTTTAAAAGTTGATGTTTGGCTTGTTGACTTCAATCTCTTAATAAAATTTTAATTCTTTAATCTCTTAATAAAAAAGATGGTTACATGAGCTTTGGGTTGGGATTAGGACAGAGTTTCCAGTAATTTCTGAACTAGCTCTAAGCATATTTCTGCCATCTTATACTGCATGGCTATGTGAAGTGGCATTCCCAGCACTGAAGATTATAAAGTCAAACCTGATCAACCCTGAAAAACACGTAAGATATTCTATGTCCTGCGCTTTCAAATATTCAGACAAGGTTTAATACTTCATGTAAAAAAACGAACAAATCCATCATGGCCTACATGAGGACTTGCACTCATGTGAACATAGCCATACACACACACACACACACACACACACACACACACACACACACACGTAATAAGATAAGATAAAATCAGGCTAGGTGTGGTGGCTCACACGTTTAATTCCAGCTCTCAGCAGATATTTGTGAGTTCAAGTCTAGTCTGGTCTACATATAGAATTCCAGGCCATCTAGGGCTACATAGTAAGACCGGTCTGAAACAAACAAAATAAAATAAAATCTTTAAAAAAAGAGAAAAGAAGAACGGGAGCTGTAGAGCTGACTCAGCATTGAGAGCGTACACTACTTTTTCCCAGGACCCGAGTTTGATTCCCAGGATCCACATCAGGTGGCTTCCATAGTTCCAGGGATTTCCATACCGCTGGCCTCTGCAGGCACCTCTGCTCTAGGGGGCATACCCATACTAAACCTTTACACATACATACATGTAACTAAAAATAATAAAATTAAATGAAATAAAAGAAGAGAGGATCTGTTAGCTGTGGTGATATTTTATTTGTGCTGAAGTGTCGTGATATTTGTGCTTTAATAAAGTTTGCCTGAAGATCAGAGGACACAGCAAGCCATTTTAAGTAAACATAGAAGTCAGGCAGTGGTAGCACACGCTCTTAATCTGATCACTTGGCAGACAGGGTCTCTGTGTGTTCAAGGCCACACTAGGGAAGAGAGCCAAGTGTGGTGACCCACGCCTTTAATACCAGTACCAACCATAGAGACCTGGAGGTCTATACAGACAGACAGTGACAAGGAAGTGAGGTAGCTGGGCTAAGATAGCCAATGAGAGGGCAGAACAGCAAGGCAATAAAGGTGTGGGTAAGACAGGAAGTAGCTCACATTTGGAAGCTGCAGAGCTGGTGAGGTAAGGTTGGCTGGTGGCTTTCCCTATTTCCCTGATCGAAGGCTTTCACCCTTATATTTGGCTCTGTTTTTTTTTTTTTTTTTTTTTTTTTTAAATCTAGTAAGACCATTTAGAATCCATCTACAGTTAGCACTCTCATTCCGAAGGAAAAGCTTCAGTGAATGTTAGAAGAGTGTGTAAGAGAAGCTCAGGGTCAAAGCCCATGGATCTGGGCTTAAAAACAAACAATAAACAAAAATAGTATTACAAGAACGACTAATAAAATTTTACCTGAAAAATGAAAGAAGACTTATATTCTTAATTACAAAGTGCAGACCTTTTAAAGTCGTCCTACGTGTTTTAGGGGCAAACCTTGGGCGAATCCTCCCTGCCTTTGCTGTACTGTTTCCAGCTCTTTCTCCTTACACTGCCCTAAATACACTGACCTTCTCTTCACCCTTTCAGAGCCATTTGCCGTTCTGTATCATTCACAACATCTCACTCGTTTATACAGCTAGTTCCTTCTAGTTCCTTCTCATCAGCAGTCACCTGTTCGTCCCTGGCTCACAGGTCAAAAAGATAGAATATGGCCAGCACGGAACACTTAGTAGGTGGTGTTTGGCTGATTACACCAACCCATCTGCCTTCAGCTATCTTGTCTTAAGATATCAAGCCTGGGCTCTTTGACAAAACCTTGCTCTCCTCAGAATAAGGTCTCTAGGAGGAGACATTCTGAACTGGTTTCTAAATGCCTATCGCAAAACTTAAAAATAAACTGTTTTTTTTGTTTTCTTTATTATGTCTCTACAATGATAAGAGATGCAGGGGCCGAGTGTTGATTGCTCTAGTTGGTGAAACGCATCAAATACTAATGTCCCTTTCAAAGTATATTGCAATATTTGCTGAAATCATCTTATCTTGGTCCAGCTTAGAGTTTCTTTTCATTGACTGAGGACATCCACAGGAGGGAGGAACGTAGGTGTGCCACCAGGGTCTGTTTAGTCCCCTAGGAATAGGGGCAGAGAGAGGGGAGAGGCCACAGCAGGTAGTCTGCTACAGAGCTGGGGTTGAGACTGGGGGATTGGATTTGGAGGAGAGGAGAGGGAGTGAGGATCTGAGGATCACCTACCACGTCCCTGACTTACTTGCTTCCATGGCTGGTGGCTGGTGGGTTCCCAGGGAGTACCTGAGGGAGTTGGCAGCCGAGACAAAGGCATGGGGTGAGGAAGGCTGGAGGAGAAGTTCTGTATGGTCCTTGGTAGATGGGGGCATAGAGGAAGGGGATACCAAAGGAGGAGGTCTACTACAAAGCTAGGGATGACGCTGAGGGATCAGATTTGGAGGAGAAGAGGGAGAGCCAAGGTCTGAAGATAGCCTACCTGATTCCCTGGCTGGCGTGGCAGATGGGTTCCCAGGGAGTGTTGTGTTTTCATTTTCATTTGAATGTAAGAATTTTTAGATTTACTTCTGTTATTTCTTTAAAGATCTGTTCATCATTCGATAGTGTGTTCTTTCATCTCTGTGAGTTTGTATGTTCTAGAATTTCTCTTGTTGTTGCCTTGTAGCCCTATTCCGCTGTGATCAGACAGAATACATGGAGTTATTTCAACTTTCCCATTTGTCTTAGAGAACATTTCATGGGCTGTTGAATAAAAAGTGTATTCTGTAGTGCTTGGAAATGTTCTGTAGATATCTGTTAAGTCCATTTGAACTATGATACTTTTTTTGGGAATTTTTTTATTAAGACTTTTTTTTATTCATTTTATAACCAACCACAGATCCTCCTCTCTTCCCTCGCCCGCCCCCCTCCTCAGCCTCCCCCTCTAGACCCACCTCCCATTCCTTCCTCTGACAAGGTAAGACCTCCCATGGGGAGTCAGCAGAGCCTGGTACATTCAGTTGAGGCAGGACCAAGCCCCTCCCCCTGCATCAAGGCTGTGCAAGGTGTCCCACCATAGGTAGTGGGCTCCAGAAAGCCAGTTCATGCACCAAGGATGGATCCTGATCCTACTGCCAGGGGCCCCTTAAGCAGATCAAGCTACACAACTGTCTCGCTTATGCAGAGGGCCTAGACCAAGTCCCATGGAGGCTCCACAGCTGTTGGTCTAAAGTTTATGAGTTCCCACTGGCTTGGTTTGGTTGTCTCTGTAGGTTTCTCAATCATCATCTTGATCCCCCTTGCTCATAGAATCCATCTTCTCTCTCTTTGACTGGAATCCTGGAGCTTGGCCTGGTGCTTGGCTGTGGATCTCTGCATCTGCTTCCATCAGTTACTGGAGAAAGGCTCTATGATGACAGTTAGGGTACTCACCGATCTGCTTACTGGGGTAAGGAAGTTCAGGCACCTTCTCCACTATTGCTAGTGGTCAAAGCTGGGGTCATCTTTGTGGATTTCTGGGAACTTTCCTAGCACCCTATCCCCATGATGTCTCCCTCTATCATGGTATCTCTTTCATTGCTCTCCCACTCTGTTCCTGTTCCAGCTCGACCACCCTGTTCCCTTATGTTCTCATGCCGTAACTCCTACCCTCTATTGCCCCCCTCCTCATCCCCAGTTTACTCCCAGAGATCTCATCTATTTCCCCTTCCTAGGGTGATCCATGCATCCCTCTTTGGGTCCTCCTTGTTAGCTAGCTTTTCTGGAGCTGTGGGTTGTAGTATGGTTATCCTTTGCTTTACATCTAATATCCACTTATGAGTGAGTCCATACCATGTTTGTCCTTCTGAGTCTGGGTTACCTCACTCAGGATGATGTTTTCTAGTTCCATCAATTTGCCTGCAAATTTCATGATGTCATTGTTTTTCTCTGCCGAGTAGTACTCCATTGTGTATATGTACCACATTTTCTTTATCCATTCCTCAGTTGAGGGGTATCTAGTTGTTTCCAGGTTCTGCCTATTATGAGTAATGATGCTATGAACATAGTTGAGCAAGTGTCCTTGTGGTATGATTGAGCATTCCTTGGGTATATGCCCAAGAGTGGTATAGCTGGGTCTTGAGGTAGATTGATTCCCAATTTTTTGATTTCCAAAGTGGCTGTACAAGTTTTCACTCCCACCCACAGTGTAGGAGTATTCCCCTTGCTCCACATCCTCTCCAACATAAGCCATCATCATTGTTTTTGATCTCAGCCATTCTGAAGGGTGTAAGATGGTATTTTAGAGTCGTTCTGATTTGCATTTCCCTGATGACTAAGGATGTTGAGCAATTCCTTAAATGTCTTTCAGTCATTTGGGATTCTTCTGTTGAGAATTCTCTGTTTAGCTCTATGGCCCATTTTTTAATCAGATTGTTTGGTATTTTGATCCAGTTTCTTGAATTCTTTATATATTTTGGAGATCAGACCTCTGTCAGATGTGGGGTTGGTGAAGATCTTTTCCCATTCTGTAGGCTGTCATTGACCATATTCTTTGCCCTACAAAAGCTTCTCAGTTTCAGGAGGTCTCATTTATTAATGTTGCGCTCAGTGTCTGTGCTACTGATGTTATATTTAGGAAGTGGTCTCCTGTGCCAATGCATTCAAGGCTACTTCCTACTTTCTCTTCTATCAGGTTCAGTGTAGCTGGATTTATGTTGAGGTCTTTCATCCACTTGGACTTTAGTTTTGTGTATGGTGATAGCTATGGATCTATTTGCAATCTTCTACATGTTGACATCCCGTTATGTCAGCACCATTTGTTGAAGATGCTTTCTTTTTTCATTGTACAGTTTTGGCTTCTTTGTCAAAAATCATATGTTCATAGGTATGTGGATTAATGTCAGTGTCTTCAATTCGATTCCATTGACCCATGTATCTGTTTTTATGCCAATACCAAGCTGTTTTTATTACTATAGCTCTATAGTAGAACTTGAGGTCAGGGATGATGATGCCTCCAGAAGTTGTTTTATTGTACAGGATTTTTTTTAGCTATCCTAGGTTTTTTGTTTTTCCATATGAAGTTGAGTATTGTTCTTTCCAGGTCTGTGAAGAATTGTGCTGGGATTTTGATGGGGATTGCATTGAATCTGTAGATTGCTTTATGTATTTTTGCACTGGTGTCTACCTATCTCTTCCTCCAATAGGTGCAAGAGGTGTCTGTGTCTGAGGGAGCTGCTCTTGGTCCAATTTGTGCTTGCTGTGTCTGTGTCTCAGGTGGCCACTCTTGGTCCAATCATAGCTCTTCTAATTGGGGTTGGTGGATTCTGGGTCTCATGGAGACACTCTTGGTCCAATCAGAGCTGGCAGATTCTGTGTCTCAGCAAGCTGCTGAGGTCATAGGGGGATGGGTGGGTTTGGGGTAGGGAGTGGGTCTTGTAGATTTCAGGGTCCCATAGGGGGTGTTGGTGGGGAAGCCTGCCCACAGGAGTCTTCCCTGCTGGCCTGCAGGGTGGGCAGCGATGGGTGGGGGTGGGGGGCACAGGTTGTGCCTCAGGGTCTATGTCCTAGAGGCAGGACTCTCTGGGTGGGAGAAGAGTCACTCACCTCTTGGTTCAATCCTGAACTGTGATACATTTTAGTGAACACGTTTCTTTACGCTTTGTCAAGATGATTGTCAACTGGTAAGAGTGGAATATTGAAGTTACTACTACTGTGTGAGGCTTAGTCTGTGACTTTATATCAAATAGTATTTGTTGTATGAAATTGGGTGTACCCGTGTTTGGGAAGTGTGTGTTTAGAATCATACTATCTTTTTCTTGATGACTGTTATCTTATAGTATGGTGAAACTTTATCTGTTCTCATTAGTTTTGGTTTTAAGTCTATTTTATCGAATAAAAGAACTCTGACACTTGCTAGTTTCCTAGGTCCATTTGCCTAAAATACCTTTTTTCATCCTTTCACCCTATTGTATTTTTTGTGGTGATGTGCATTTCTTGGAAGCAGCAAATAGATAGTTTCTACCTTTTAATTCAGTCTACCAGTCTGTGTCTTTTGATTGGGGAATTGAGACCATTAACATTCAGAGTTATAGTAGAAATGTACATATTGAATCCTGTCATTTTGTTGATTTTATGCTTAGTTTTTTTTTTTCTCTTCCTCTCTTGCTTAGTAGTAGTCTAGCATGGCTTATTCTTTCCTGTGTGGATGAGTTTTTTTTTTTTCCTTTCTTTCTTCAGTCTATGGATCTCTTCAAGTATTTTCAGTACAATCAGCTTAGTGTGGTCATGATTTCATTTACTAATCATGAAAAGCTTTTATTTTCCTTTCAATTATGACAAATAGCTTTGCCTGGGTATAGTAGTCTGGGTTGACAGGTGTTGTTTTTTAGAAATTGAAATACATCTGTCCAAGCTCTTCTGGCCTTTAAAAATTCATTTGAATAGTCTGCTATTATTTTGATGGATAATTAGATATATTTCTATGTGACCTGATGTTTTTCTCCTGTTGCTTTCAATGAGCTTTGTTCTGTGTATTTCGGGTGTTATTTACAATTTGAAGAGGGTGGTTCTTTTCTGGTCCTGTCTGTTTGGGAATCTTAACATAATCTGGATTAGCATCTCTTTCCTCATCTCTTGGAAAGTCTCTGCTCTAAATCTTTCAAAACATTTTTTTCATGCTTTTAAGATGAGATTCTTCTTCTTCTTTCTGTCTATTATCTAGAGATTTGATATTTTTAGACTGTCACATGTATCTTAGATTTCCAACTAATATCTTATTTTTATTTTTGCCCTTGTTTGATGATTCCAGTTCCTCTACCTTGTGATCAAGCTCATGTATTCTGCTTTTTTTCCTGAGCCATTCTATTGGTGAGATTTTCCACAGAGCTTCCTATTTGACTTACCATAGTTTTCAGTTCCTACATTTCAGATTGTTTATCTCTGTGCTGAATTTTTCTTTTGCATCTTGTGTCACCCCATTACATTCAGCTGTCACTCAGCTAGTCACACACCGCTTACTACACTCAGCTGTTTGTCTTCTCAGGTGCTTATTTTCCTCTTAGATTTCTATGAACATAGAAATAAAAATAACTATTAACTGTTATTTTGAGTCCCGTCTGTGGTTTCATTTAACTCATTCTCATCAGATGCTGCCATGTAATTTTTGGAGGACTCATAAAACTTTGGTTTTTCGTGTTTTCTATGTTACTCTATTGGGATTTTTTATTGATGGGATTTTAAAATCAGCTATATCTTTCAGTTGAAGTATTTGCAATGATCAAGTGAAGCTCAGATGTGGTAGAGTTGAAGTGTGTGGTTTATAAAATTGTTCACAAGTCCAGCAGCTCAGGGTGCCTGGTGTTAAGTCTATATCATCCCATGAGTAGACATTAACTGTGAGAACAACCTTGACTTCTTGGGATCTCCACTATGCAAATATTGTACCAGGCAACTAACAACCGTGGCCCTTTGACGTAAGTAATCATTAGAGGATAAAAAAATAATCAAGGCTAGTTTAGCACACACTCAGATTTTAGTTAATAAGATTAGGATTGAGAGGGAAGTGGTCGGATGAGGATAGGGACAAGATCGACTTTGAAAAGAAGATCAGTGTGGGTAAAGTAGCTGGGAGGGGAAAGTTGGAATGCTGTTAGGCTTCCAGAGTTTTAGAGATTGTTGGATCTATGGAAGGCTGTAAGTGAGAAGCAAAAATGGATGCAGAAGGGGAAGAGACATGACAATAAGAGAGGAAGTATAAAAGACACGGGTGAAATGTCTGACAAAGAAGGCCTGATTGCTCTTCTAGAGGACCTGGGTTCAATTCCTGTCACCCACTTGGTGACTCACCACATCTGCAAATCCAGTTCCAGGCATCTGACACCCTCTCTGGCCTTTATTGCACTACACGTATGTGGTGCACAGATGTAAGTTTGGGGAAATCACCCATAAACATTAAATAAAGATATAACTTAAAAAGAACCTTGTAGTAGACTGGGTGAGTAAACACACACAGCTATCCTACAGCCTGGCTGAACAATACAGATGAATACAAAACCGTCCTAAGATACCATCTTAGTAAGGGTTACTACTGTTATGATGCAAGTGGGGAGGAAAGGGTTTATTTGGCTTACACTTCCACATCTTAGTCTATCATTGACGTAAATCAGGACAGGAACTCAAACAGGGCAGGAGGTGATACAGAGGTCACAGAGGAATGCTACCTACTGGCTTGCTTCCCATGACTTGCTCAGTCTGCTTTTTTGTAGAACCCAGGACCAGCAGCCCAGGGTCGCACCCCCTGCAATGGGCTGGGCCTTCCCACAATGGTCACTAATTAAGAAAATGTCCTAACAGGTCTGCCTAGAGGCATTTTCTCAACTGAGGCTCCCTCCTTTCTGATGGTTCTAGATCATGCCAAGTTGACATGAAACCAGCAGTACAGATACACACGCTAAAGTGGAGGTTAAATACTAGAAAATAAATAAAAGCCTGCTTGCAGAGTGAATTGCTGGTGCAGCCGCATTGAGTTGAAAGGTGAGGTTGTCAAATCCTTCTGGCGCTAGCAGGCTCTACTTGGTGTGGTGTGTGGAGGAATATCTTGGTTTCTGCAGCCTCCATATTCACTGCGTTTCTGGGGTGTGGGCAAGAGGAGGTTTTAAGTCCTTTCCTGGATGGACCCCTGCACTCTACTATGGCATCTTCTGGTCCTCAGGGTCTGGGTCCAGTGTAGGTGAAGAGTAGTATTTCCCTTGCAGTTTCTTCTGCCTACACTCACCCTCCCACACACAATTTTAATATCCTAGAAAGAAGTCCATGATGTGAACTGGAGAAAGAATGAGACACATTTGCTTTTCCCCATTAGTCAAGACTTGTGTTTCTGGCCATATTTCTTGGTTTTCTTTTGGCACCCACAATGAAACAGATGATGAATATTCTTGGACAGGCAAGTTTTAATGGTTAGCTCAGAGAATACAAGCATCTCTTGTCTAGGCCAAGATGAGCTGGCAATAGGAGTCTCCTAGAGAGCTAGAAGAAAGAGGAGTCAGGAGAGGTTTCTTATACATGTTATCATATTTTCCTTATTCAGTCCTCATCACCAGCTAGTGAGTTAGCAAAAACCAAAACAACAGGAATCCCCACTTCTGAGAGAGAGAGAGAGAGAGAGAGAGAGAGAGAGAGAGAGAGAGAGAGAGAGAGATTTAAAACAAAACAAAACTGAGGTCCAAACAAGCATAATAAGATTTACCAAGAAAAATGACTTGGCAGGCTAAGCCAAAATCCAGAAACGGCAGATTTCCCCCATACTTGCTGTGTGGCTTAGAGTAGGTCACTGTGCTGTTCATGGATCATTTCCCTCTTGTGGACAAAAGAGCTTTTGAGAAGCATGCAATGAAATGTTCTAGAACTCCCCTTTAAAATTTGCATAAAATACCCACCCAGCTTTCCAGTACTTTGGCTAGAGACTCACCTGGTGCTTTTTTCTTTTCCTTTGATGTAGGGAAAAGCAAAGAGAAAGGCAAGAAGGACCTAGGGAAAAATGGTGAAGCAGAGAACGGGAGCGTGAGTTATGTGGTGCTCACACACTGCTTCTCACTCTTTGAAGGATGTGAAGCCACTCCTTCTGATGCCTGGACCACATCAGCCAGGCTTCCCCCCAAAAACAGTCAATATAATATGCATAGATGCAGATGCTCCTTAGGTCACAATGACCTGGAGCCTGTTAGCATATCATAAATCAAAAATATTATAAAGCTGACAATACATTTAATATACATAGTGCATGGAACATCACAGCTTAGCTGCACATTGTACTGTAGAGTCCTGGTTGTTTCAAAATGAGTGTGGGGCTAACTGGGAGATGCAGGTCATTGCTATACCTCAGCATCACAAACAACAGAGAGTGGTACCACAAATTGTTAGCAGGGAAAAAGATCAAAAGTTCAAAATCTGAAGTACAGTGTCTGCTGAGTGTGAATTTAGCACCATCCTTAAGCTCAAAATTATAAGTTGAGCCATCATAGATCAAGAACTATCTGCAGGGGTGCATACCTTTAATCCCAACACTTGGAAGGGAGAGGCAGGCAGATCTTTGTGAGTTCAAGGCTAGCTTGGTCTACCAGTGAGTCCCAGGACAGCCAGAACTATATATATAGAGATCCTGTCTCCCACCACCCCCCCTCAAAAAAAAAAAAAAAGAAAGAAAGAAAAAGAAAGAACTGTGGAAATTGGCTTATGGAGACCAAGAACACCCACAATGTGCAAGAGAGATCCAAGGAAGCTGGTGGTGTAGGGTGGGCTGAGTGAGAACCAGAGGAGCCAGTGAAGTAGCTCATGGTCCTAGGGGAAAGACCTGGAGAGGGTGCTGATGGGAGTCCCCAAGAGCCACAGCTATGATATATAAGGCCACAAGATGGAGGTCCTAGCTCAGAAAGAGAAAATTCATCTACTTTCCATTCTATTGGCTTTTGGGCTCTCAGTGGAGTGGACAATGCCCAGGCCTACTTCCATGGATGAGGATGCATCCCCTTGTTTAGTCTACTGACTCAAATGTCAATTTCCTACAGAAAACTTTACAAAATCATCTAGAAATATTTTGCCAGGTATCTGGGCTGCCTCTAACCCTTTCAAGCTGAAATAAAATATTGTCCTGGTTTCATCTCTATTGCTGTGTTAAAATACTCTGACCAAAAGCAAATTATGGGAGTAAGAGGTTTATCTCAGCTTACATGTCACAGTCTATCATTGAGGGAAGCCGGAGAAGGAACTTAAATACCTCAGTGGAGGAATGCTGCCTACTAGCTCATCTGTAAGCTTGTGACCAGCTAGCTTTCTTATAAACTCCAGAGTCACCTTCCCAGGAATGGCGCTGCTCGCAGTGGCCAATTCACAGTCAAGACAATCCCCTTCAGATATGTCAACAAACCAATCTGGTCCCTCAATTAAGACTTCTTCTAAGGTGACCCTAGGCTGTGTCAAGTTGACAGTTAAAGATAACTAGGACAAATATTAAGTACCACACTTGGCTCTTTGAATGGGAAAACCAACCATTTTGGTTTGCTTGAGACCAAGGAATCTCCTAGGATATGGAAATTTTAATGTTAAAACAAGGAATGCCTGAGCAAATCAGGATGTTTTTGTCACTCTATTTCCTTTTCCTCTCTCTCTTTTAAATAAGCTTATTTCAGTCACCCAAACTCTCTCACTATATGAAAAAAAAATCAGCATTTCTCCATTAGGAATGACATGCACACTTGAACTTAAGGGCCATTTGCATCTAAACCACAGATGTTTAAATAATAGACTCATACTAAGTGAGGTGAGAACCACATAGTTTGAAAGCATTTCAGCAATTGAAATATGTTAAAAAATAGAATATGTCTATAGAAGTAGTAGATCATGGCAGATCCTCAGTAGTATAGGTACCAGCCTTCAAGAGTGATGACCTGAGTTCACTCCTTCTGATGTCCATGGTGGATGGAGAGAAATGAGTCCTGCAAGTTGCCTTCTGACCTCCACATACATGGTGGCATATGTGTCCTCCATATACACATTGACAGAAAATAAATGGATGAGGAGGAAAAGGAAGAGGAGGATAAGAAGGACAAGGAGGAGGAGGAGGAGGAGGAGGAGGAGGAGGAGGAGGAGGAGGAGGAGGAAGAGAAGATCATGTACCAGTTAGAGATTACATATGGTTGTAATTACTAAAGCCCAGCTTCAAATTTATATTTTTCCTTTTACTACCCACATCCTTTGTTCTACAGTTATGTACAATTAAATTTTCATAAATCTGTTCACTGGAATAGACTTCCAGGTATAGATGGAGACTAATATATCTATCAAAGACCCCAACAAATGTGAAGAGAAGCTTGGAAGTGAGCAATTATTAAAAATATGTATAAGAAAGACAAGGAGGGATACTTCTATGCTAGTGAGTCACCTGTGATAATCAGCTTACACAGAGGAAAGGATATCTGGGTGTGGTGGCATATACCTGAAATCCTTGGGAGGCAGAAGTAGGGAGCTCTCAAGTTCCAGGGGAGCCTCGATACATAGAGAGACCCTGCTCATAAAAAAAGAGGATATGGGGTGGGATGGGGGGGGAGGAGGAGGAGGAGGAGAAGGAGAAATACATCAATCCATACTTTTGAAGATTTCAGTGTATAGTCAGTTCACTCATTGCTTTTGGGTCTATGGTGAGGCAGTACAATGTGGTTGTGTACATAGTAATACATGTGCATGGTGAATACATAGTAGAGAAAGCAGGTGGTCTTGTGGCAGCCAGGAAATAGAAAGATGAAGGGATGGGATTTCCTACACAGTTCAAGGGCAGGCCCTGGGAATCTAACTTCCTCCTATTAGACACTATGGCATCACGGGTAAGGGGAAAACATCTTCAACACAGCACTCAAACTATAGCAACTTCTGATCATACTTTGGGTTAAATAGCCAAAAATTGCTCATTAAACGATGCACACTGAATCACTCCACACACCACAGGTGGTGGTGTATGTGCCTGCTTAGGGAGTACTACCTGGAAGAGATTACAAGAGATCTGGGAGAGGAGATCATTTGTTGAGACTTTTTTTGGAGGATGCATGTTTAGGTTGTGAGCACTCACATTCTGTTATATGAGGGAGGCTTCCGAGAATCTTGTTGGAAGCTTGACACATATGCCTTGGAGTTAAGGATGCATGACTAAATACACAAGCCTCAGTAGAAAAAAATTGAAGGGGAGAAAACCATGTTGTTCTTTTACTGGCTGCAAGGTAAGGATGCAGGAGTTACCCATCAGGATGTAGGATGAGGGAGCAGACTCACCTTGGGGCCTTCTTAAAGTTATCTTGACTGAAGTACTCTTTGGATGGTGAGGGGCCCAAGAAAGAGGGTCTTAGGACAACTGCCAAATGCCCACAGGATTAGAGTTAAGATTATTAACTCCAGTTGGCTGCAAGAATATATTATAGAGATTCAGCTGTACATTAAAGCTATACCTAGAAAATTCAAGGCATTTTTCTAGAGGAAGCCATATATCAAGGAATATTTGGTGTTATTCAGTTTTTAATAAATTATTATTTTAATAATATATTATTATATATTATTCAGCTGTCTTCTGCTATGAAATTCTTGTGCACCCATATACTATCAGGCCATGGCAAAGAGTTAAGTTTCTCAAACCTACTGCTGATCCACCAGGTTACTAATACCGCTGCAGAGCCTAGGAGACAGGTGGGCTGTGGATACATAGCTTTGCTTCTTGTGCAAATGAAACTCAGACCACCCCTTCCTTCAGGCTTAGTAGCATTGCAGAGAGATTGACTGAGGACAGCAGGGCTTTTTGAATAACCAGGTGCAGTAAGGAATTCCAGAGGCAGAGAGTAGAGCGGCCAAGAAAGTAAGAACAAGGCAGTTTGTATAGATGGGAGACAGAGCCATATGGCTGGAGAGAAGAGAGAAAGGCAGAGACTCTACAGATGGTAAGGCAGATCTTTTGTAGAGTTTTCTCAGAGCCAGGAGTAAGGAGCTGGGAAGGAAAGATGGAGGACAAAGGAACAGGGGACGAAGATGAGAGTAAAAGCATAGGAGATTAATTATTACCAGGGCTAGGAGGGGACAGAAAAAGAAGGGACAAAGAGGCTCTGAGGGTCAGGATGGAACTGAAGCTGTATAGATAGAGTTTAATCATAGAGAAATAAAGTAAACAAATGAAAGAGCATGGCGTACATAGATTCTTTTCCCTCAGATAACCCCATGCCAGATGTAGTGTCTTCCCCAGGACTCTGGGAGGAATCTTCTCAGGGCAGGCCCTTGGGAAAATTCTGTTAATTAACAAACAGCCTTTTACTTATAAAACAAAGGAAGAAGAGTCCAATGCCATTTGATTAAAGAAAATGCTATCTCTAATCTACTACCAAGCTCAGAGTACTCCACAACTGTACTAGCCGTGACCAGCATTATTGTGGATTTACCATAATGCACTGTTTCCGTGGAAGGTTGAGGAATGCTGATGGGATGCAGGGAGAGAATAGGTAAAGGTAGACAAAAGAACAAAATCTGACCCTTCGTATCCCACCCACTCACCTGTGCCTGGCCTTCCCAACACACACTAGGCCTAAAGGGTTTCAGGTTGGGGAAGGGAAAAGGCTCTGTGTTAGATAAAGGTTAGACATTTTGTTGACTTGTATACTTAATATTTTAATTACTCAAGTTAATTTCTTGGAACAGAGAGTAGTTGGAATCACCAGGCAAATTATGCAAATGTTACTAGGTTGGTTCAAAATTTCATCCAAGGGTAGAAAAAAGAAATGCTTTCTTAGATTGAGTTCAAAGGGGCTCTGTGTGTGTGTGTGTGTGTGTGTGTGTGTGTGTGTGTTTTGGGGGGCAGTGTGGGGCACTAAGTTCAGCCCATTCAGTAATAGATGCATTTGCAAAGTGCTTTTCATATGCTTGATACTTACTCTGTTACATGGGATATACCTGTTAATGTTCACAGAAACATTATGAACTAGGCACTGTTATTATTGTCATTTTCCAGATGAGGAAATAGAAACACAAAGAGGTTAAGTAGTTGGCCAGGGTCACACACTTACTTTGTTAGGATTTCTTTTGCTGTGAGGAGATACCATGACCATGACAACTCTTGTAAAGAGAGAACATTTAATTGTGGTGGCTGGCTTATAGTTCAGAGGCATAGTCCTTTATCAACATGGTGCGACACGGTGGCATGCACGCAGACATGGTGCTGAAGGCGGAACTGAGATTCCTACATCTTGACCTACAGGCAACAGAAACGGTCTCCCACACTGGACGGTATCTTGAGCATATATGAGACCTCAAAGCCTGCCTCTACAATGATGCACTTCCTCCCACAAGACCACACCTACTCCAACAAGGCCACACCTCCTAATAGTACCACTCCCTTTGGGGGCTATTTTTTCTTCAAACCACCAGACACACCCAGTGGAGAAGCAGAGATGAAGGTTGAGGGTGTTGCTGGGAAGTTCGTACTCCTAACCACACCAGGGGATGCTGTGTTAGCTGGGAGAAGGCCACAGAAAGATGTGTTGGAACTCCAGGAAAGGAGGTTTTGATGGAGTAGGTGGAGCTTGAGCAAGTTCTAGAAGCTTTGATAGCTTGGCAGGAGTGTGCTGAACCCAGCATCTTGAAATTCCCACTGCAACTGGAGGCAAGGTTTTGTGGAACTGGCACAGGTTTTCACCCAAGGGGAATCTGAGGTGATAGGGATATTGGACCACCACTTCTGACCTTCAGAAGATATGCTGGGAGAGGGCCCCTGTCTGGCATTTCGGCTCAAATCCTACATAATCTGTCATTTGCTCTATTGCATGCTGTTGCTTCTGCTCTGGCCCCCATTACCTCCTGAGTCATCGAGAATCTAATGTTAAAAGCCATTATTTCATTACGGTCCCCTTTCAACTCTAGGAGAACAGTGCATCCAATTTAAAAGATTTTCTGATTGAGTGCCTACCAAACGTCGTATTTCACACATAATGCTCACCTTTGTATGCTAGGACATTAGGCATAACAGCACCAGAATGTTCCTCAAACTATTAGATCTGATTAATTATACTGATAAAGACTTGATTTCCATAATAAATTAGACATAATGGAAAATACATTAATGAAAAAAGTGTGTAAATGAGTTTTTGCAGAGTTAAAATTTTCCAACCTTGAAAGTTAGAGAACATAAAGTCAGTTTTCATGAACTCTATTACCCCCTCACTCTTTTTATATCACTGCCATATATGAGGAGCTATTTTACTGCATTAATGCAAAATTTAATGCCAAAATAATGAGGTTTTGCAAAAGCTTGAAGTAAAAAATTCAAAGAACTGAAGAGGTTTTTTTTTTTGGTCTTTTCTCATTCACAGTGGCCATATGGCTGCAGGTGCCACCCTCATGCCTGTCAGCCGTGAGGAAAAGGCGTCTGGAAAGAGTGAGGAGTCAGCAAAGGAAAGGCAAGAGTGGGAAACTGAGTCAAGATCACCCAAGAGCGGCTGCATCCCTTCTCACTGCTGCGTTCACCTTCCAACTAGTACCTGAGGCTTCAAATGTTGTAAACTCGGACTTGTTCAATATGAATTCAGGTTTTTATAAATTAAAAATTTCCACATTATTTTACATGATGTATTTAAGACATAAATGTTTAAACTCCATGTGAATGGATAGATCCCATTCTGTATGGAGCAGACCGGTTCACTTAAGGATAGTATGGATTTGCAGGGTTGAGCGGCTGAGATGCTCAGAGTGAGTGGTCGCCAGAACAGGGCAACCTCTTAACAATTCATTCAGCGACACTGGAACTCATGGTAGGGGGGCGTCATCAGGGTTTTCCCCAAAGTTCTAAATGTCATAATCCGAAGTGGCCACGCCATCCTCACCCCGCACACTTGCAGTTTCACGCCTTTGACCTTGGAGCCTGTCCTGCTGATACAGTCATTTACATGTTTAAATAATATTTTGAGGTAAATCAACAGTTCTGTGACTGTGATGCCAGAGGAGTGTGCAGTGGACAGTTAGATAATGGGCAATGATTTTGATTCCCATCTTGTGTGATTTTTTTTAAAAAGTGAAACTCACTTTGTAATATTTATCCTTATTTCTTTCTGTATACACTATCAGATGTCTCATTTATCAGTCTTATCTTACCAATCCTCAACTACATCAGAATTTCATTTCTTCATAATGTAGATTGAAACTTACCTTCAGAGGTGTAACTAATCAATGGTAGGTTGGCTTTAGTCTGCTATTTAAAAAATGGAATATGGGGATAAAAGCCTTGGCAGTTTAAGACTCAAATTCCATTGACCAATTGGGAAAAATCCATTGCTTAGTGGGTATTTTTGCTACTATAGATTACTCTCTCTCTCTCTCTCTCTCTCTCTCTCTCTCTCTCTCTCTCTCTCCTGTTTTTGAGTCAGGGTCTCACTGTATAGCTCGGGATGACCTGGAACTTACTATGTGGACCAGGTTGGCCTGGAACTCTCAGAGATCCGCCTCTCAAGTGCTGGGATTCAAGGTGTGTGTGTGTCACTGTGCCTGGCTTAGATTTCTCTTTTTAATTTTTCATAGTAGAATAAAAACTAAATTCTAGAATTAGATTTCATTGATTTAATTTTCCTTCATCCCTCAATCATTCATTTATAAATAGATGTTTTTAACACTCATTCAATGGTTATTGATATACCCCAAATGGTGACTTCATGTGATTGAAATTGATAAAAACATTCAATACTCTGCTAGACGCTTGGTCACAGACTTAGCATGTCTCCCACTTTACGAAGGAGAAAAGAAAACAACACTGGGTTGTAACTCCATCCATCAAGCTGCAACAAGAACAATAAAGAAAAAATGCATTGCTAGGAGCTAAAAAAAATATGATTGTTCTCATATGCATGGGGGAGTTTACATTGCATAGGTTTATAGCTCCAAAGGTACCGTCTGTTCTACCACTTTTCTGGTCTAAATTTGAACATTTTTGCTGAAGTCCTATGTAATAGGCACTTAAAAATGAAAAAAAAAACTTACTCCTTAACATGTAAACAAATAAAGACATTATAAAGTGAGAGTCTAAAAACATGCCTATTTATTTCCATGTTAATGTGAAGAAATAGGCATCTTTAGCCTCACGTAAATATATATTCATTGCTTAATTAGCTTCTGGCTAGAGGGCTTCAGGAGGATAAAAATAGTCTGTGCGTTAAACATGTTTGCTGCAAAGTAAAAGACTGGAATGAAAGCGACCTGGGCTTCACTCTGGGATACAGTAGTAATGACTTGGTCATGCTGCTTTTTCCAGGAATGGCCAATTAATGAGGGGAAGTCAAGTCCACTTTCAGCACCAGAGTTCAATAAAGAATAAAGTGTAAGAGCTGAAAAAGAAATCAGAACGACATTGTTTGGGAGCACAGATTGGTAAGAAAAAGTCCAGCGTGAGGAATGTGAAGGGGAATGGAAAGAAACAGACTGTTCCATTAAAAAGGTGTTTAAGAGGCTTATTCTCCCCCAGTGTGCACGCACATAAACTCCATTAGTGTTAATAGGACCTAAATGTACGACTCGGGGGGAGAATAGAGTGACCCGTGTATGTATGACTGAAGGAAGTCTAGGAGAAGTCAATTAAAAACCACAAAGGGCAGCTTAGGAGGCAAACAGACGTATAGGTGTCTGCAAGAAAGGCATTTAACTTTAATAAAATGCACAACGTGTTTTTCTATTTTGAAAGACCAAAAAAAAAATCATACTGAACCTTTGTACAAGGTTTATAATTTGTATTTAAATTAGAATATGAGTTATATAAGGAATTCAAATGTGCTGCTCAATTTTCCTGTTGGAGGAGGAAGGGAGAGAAGGAGGGAAGGAGGGAGGGAGGGAAGGAGGGAAGGAGGGAGGGAGGGAAGGAGGGAGGCAAGAAAGGAGGGAGGGAGGGAGAGAGACAAGGAAGAAAGGGACACACACACACACACACACACACACACACACACACACACACGTTTTTCCAGGGATTGCACTTTGGACCGTGCAGACAGTGAACACATCCTCCAACTCTGAGGGCCATCCCTGGCCCTAGATTTCTTTTTAGAAACCCACAGTACGGCACGAAGTAGTGATAGGAATCTCTCAACTGAGGCAGACATCTTTCTAGAAGGATATTCTGATATTCCTTTGCTGCCCTTTAAAAACAACAATAGGGTTCTTATCTAAGAGAGATATAAAATCCTGGACATTGTCTTTATACCGTTGGAAGTTACAGATGCAGGTTTCCTTGTGAGTAGGCATTACTTCTCATAAGCCCCACATTGTTTGGAAGCAGACATGCTGTAATCCTCCACTTTCCTCCTCACAATTCCTCGTGAATTAAACAGGGACTCAGACCTTAGCTGAAGGAGACCACGGGACCACAAAGGTGGATTTGGAAAACACAAAGTGCCTCATCCATCCTCTATTATTGCTTTAAGAAAAATTAAAAAGTGAGTTTAGCCCTGGGAAGTGGTTTAGTGAGGGAATGGAATACCTAAGAATTTACGTGATCCCTTTTCTAGGAAAAGGAGCTACATCTACGAGGAGGGCTGTGAGTGGGTTTCTGTCGGATGGATTTAATTAGAATCAGACCTTAGAGGGTCTTGGTATCATACACTGGCAACAAGCTTTAATCTTCTCTCTGCGATGTTTCCAATACTCTGGCGCTGAAGTCATAGTTCTTATTGTAAAGAAAAAAGCCCCTAAAATGCTGTATGATTCCCATTCATGGCAGTTTGAATCATTTCAAAGGGCTCTTAATATTTTAAGGTTTGAATACAGTGAGTTTTTTTCTTCTCTTTTGTTTTTACTTTTTTTTTTTTTATATGGAAGGCTTATAAAATCTGCACGTATAGAGTAGCACCAGGTGACAGAGGGAGCTAAGACTGCATGCCTGTTCCAGTATCCTTACCATCACATAGCTCCACGGAAAGTTCAGGATGGGGAGCCTAAGCAGAATTCGTCATGTGCAGAGCAGCGCCATCTCCTTATAGACAGTCCGTGTAAGACAGTATTCAATTTTAACGTAAATACTTCTCAGTGTGGAAGGTGGGGGCGGGGAGCTGAAGACTCGGAATACGGCTGGAGGTGAGTGTGAGCTGTGCCCCGCCCCAACAAGGGAACTATTACTTTCTTCTTCTTCTTCTTCTTCTTCTTCTTCTTCTTCTTCTTCTTCTTCTTCTTCTTCTTCTTCTCCTCCTCCTCCTCCTCCTCCTCCTCCTCCTCCTTCTTCTTTAACATTTCTTCTTTTTAAAATTAATTTTTAGTTATTGTGCAAACTATTGGGTTACATTACATTTTCATACATGTGTACCGTTGCACTTCTCCACGTTCACCCTTCCGTCACCTTCTCTTGCCCCAGCTCACCCCGCCCCTCTCCCCTCCCCTCCAAAGGCCCTGGATGCTCTGTTGGTGAGAACTTGAGATGTTCGGGCCACTCTGAGCCACAGGCAGCAGTGTCCATTGTCTCGGACAATTTGAAAAACTCTTTGGCAACACTACGCTTGAATTCACATTCCATCTCTACCAAACTTCCTGTTAACGGGGCTGTCAGTGTCCCGGGGTTTGGTGGTGTGGTGGGGGCCTTTCAAACAGATTGGATCGAGTCTCAAGGAAGTGGGCCCATTCTCTAGAGCATGGTTGTAAAGAGGGTCATCTGGTCTTCTCTCTTCTTGTGCATCTGCCTGCTCACAGCTCTCAAACGCACCCTCACGGCACGATGCCACCTCCCTCACCTGTGAGGTGTCATGGGGCCCTCATCAGATGAGCGTCCCTGCCTCAGTACTGTTAGCCCAAATCAGCCTGCTCTCTTTGTAAGTTCACCAGGCTCGGTTCTTCTGTTATAGTAACAGAAAATGGACCAAAACAGGGAGTACCTATTAAAAAACGAACACACAAAGCAAGCCGTATGAGCTAGCTGTCTCATTCCTAGATACCCTAGCAGCAAAAATACATAGTTAACAAAAGTCTAGAGCAAGGGTGCTATGGTAACAATATCTCTAATAGCCAAAAATAAAAATAAAAATAAAAAATTCAAAAACAGAAAACCCTGTATCCAACCCACATTTCCAATAATAGTAAAATGAATAAATAAATTATGTGATACTGAGTAAATAAACATGCACGTTAATAATGGAAAAATATGAGTGGATCATACAAATGGAGTTTGAGCAGAGAAATCAGACAAAGAGACCTCAGTATCATTAGGAAGGATGAACTGAAACCAAACTCAAAATTCTCCGGGGGCAAAGGGTCAGAGAATGTGTTTCCCAGTCCAGATGGGTTACGGAGATATGTTCCTTGTGTAAAACTTACCGAGTTACACACTCATGATTCTCTTCTTTCTTCTTGCCCCTCTCTCTTTTATGTTGAATGTGGAATTCGGAGCATCACACACAGTAGGCACACACTCTACCACTGACCTACATTCTCAGACCAGTTTCTGTGAAACAAAACTTACCCTCCCCCACAAATGAATACAACCCCTGTGAAATCTGAGGAATATCACTGCGAGAGAGCCTTAGCCGGAAGGGGAGACGGGTGTGAGGTGTGGCCAGTGCATCCAGGCTGATCCATTTAGGGGGACAGATGGAACCCTGAGTTATGATAAATAACATATAGACCAACATTCACAAGACCCAAGGAGACTCGAGCTTGAGTCAGATAACAACCATGCTAAGCCAAGATCAGATGCAGGGGAGGCTAGGATACTCAAGCTGAGATGGGAGCTGTGGGTCACAAACTATCCAGACTAGCCTGCTAAGCCCTGCTGGAGTTTAGAGGACTCTTGTCTAGGGGCAAAATCCTGGAGACACAGTGAGCTCTTTGTAAAAGGTTAGGGAAGAAAATTGCAATGCTTACCTTTATTTCTAAGTCATTTTCTCATATGTGACCATGGCACTCCCAATTTTCCCAACAATACTCTGACTTCTACATGTAGATCAGCTGTAACCGTGCATCTGCCCCCTCATCCTTTATTTCTCATTATTGCAGGGATGTGAGAAGGATGGACAAAAATCCCAGTATATGGTACTTAAGGATTTGCAAATCATGAGCAGTAGTACTGATTTCTCTCTCTCTCCAGAGGCTTTGAGTCCAAGCTTAAATTTCTGGAATATTCACTGCCTGGGTATGACTGGCTCTCTGGTCTTGGTGTGATTTCACACAAAGCAAGAGGTATGTCTCTGAGGCCTCTTATGGGGTCTCTATTCCCATCGCCCCTATAACTCCCTTAAGACCCCGCTCCAATGTCATCACTGAGGGTTAGGGTTTCAACAGGTGACTTTTGAGGGGATGCAATCAGTTAGTCCATGGTACATAAAGTACAGTGGCAAAAACTAGTAGTTATTGAGAACTTGATATGTTTCAAACTTCATACTTATTATCTGCATTGATCTTCATACCTGCCTTGAAACTTAGACGAAAAGGCACTTAGCAGTGAGGAATAGTCATAATTCAAAGCCAGTTTAGTCTGACTTCCTTTTGAGATCGAATCTTACTGTATATCTCCAGGCTGGTTTTGAACTCATGACCTTTCTGGCTCTGCCTCTGGAGTACAGGGCTATAGATATGTACCACCATGGCCAGATGGAGTCTTCTATTTCCTAACTGTCTGCTGTAAGGGACTCCTCTTAGCGATGGTCCATGCCCTCCTGATGAGAGGTCTCTGACAGAGAGAATGACAGACTTCATTCATTGCTAGAACTGAAGAAGCTGTCATGACACCAGCATGGGGTAGAGTTGTTTTTAACCATGACCATCCGTGACCAATGCCTGTCTTGTCTTCCCATGGTTCCAGAAGTTCGTCCTCCTGTGATTCACCAGTTAACTGAAGCTCTGGGGACCTTCATAATGCTCCCATCCTGGTGTGAAGCTCCAGCCAGGCCTACCTGTCTCCTACAGCACAGCTCCTACTCCTTCGGTGCCTCTGGGCTGAACTGCAAGTCTTCCTCTAGTGATGAACGGTCAGCTTCAGGTGACTGAAAGTATCCTTGAGACCGGAGGGGCGCTATGAGAACCCGATATTCAAAACCCAACAGATACCACCACAGCCAGGACAAAATGCCATGCTCTGAGGCAGACCTCTTGGTGGTGGCTTCTCTCTGGAGCCTCTGGAAGGAAAACTACTGGGAAGGTGTTCCAGGGGCTGGCCCTCCCACTGACCCTACCGCAGGGACAGAATGAACACACAGAGGCCATAGCTTAAATGCACTTAAGAAGGACTCTGATGAGTAAAGGTGGTGGTGGGGTCTCACCTAGAAAAATTGGGTGAGCTGTATATGTGGGGGTTATGTGAACATCAAAGTCCAAACTTAGTATCCTGGTTCCAAAGGAGAAGGGCTTGAAAGCTGCATTTATACAGTGCTTTTCATTAGATTTGGAAAGTGATCCATGCTGGGTGTGAGGGATGTGGGGAGACTGCGGGGAGGGGGGGCTGATGGGTAATGTGGTGACTTGAAGAAAATGAGGCCCTCCCTGAGGAGGCTGCTCTGTTCAGCTCTGGCTGAGGCTTGCCAGTTGGCAAGGAGGACACTTGTCAGGTCTTCTGACTTACAGAACATGGAAATCCGGGTGTTTTTTTTTTTTTTTTTTTCTTTCTTCAAATGGGAAATCTCCTATTTTTAAAAACCCTGCGTGGGCCAAACCAAACACTCCTGTGGGTTGAATCCAGTCTGTGGCCTGCGATTTTGAGACCTTCAATTTATAGTCCTCGCAAAACATGACATCTCTGTTTCAGTTTGTAACTTGGAGGCTGGGTATTGGCAGGCTCTGCTCATTTCCTGCACTCCATCCAGCCTAGCAGCACTTTGGTTTGCGTTCATTTAGTTTTGTTTTTCAGGACAGAGGTAGTGGCTACACTACCTCCAACTCAGAGATCTGCCACCTCTGCCTCCTGAGTGTGGGATGAAAGGTGTGCGCCATTCTGCTCATCTCCTATTATTTTTTTTTAATTTACACTCATTTATCTCATTCTTAGGATCAGATGGTCTTCATAGTACACCTTGCATCTTTCACCTGTTTGTACCCTCTCGGTGGCTTCCTACGATGCTTGACGTGATGCAGCGCTCATGAGGTACTAGTGAGACGGTGTTGGTTAAAGAACACATTTCAAAGCTCAACAGAGGAAACTTGATGCATCACTTGGGGTCCATTCCCCAGGCTCGATTTGCCAAACCCCACATAACTCAAGGCAATTTTGCGATTTCTACTTTCAGTGACGATTGACTGCAATTCAGCGCAACTTTCTTGTTTTAAAAAAAAAAAAAAGCCTAGCATGGCTGGGGAAAATACAGAAGACATTTTATTAATAATACCCAAGATCTAAGAAGACAGTAAAGAATTGTCTTGAGACCGGGGGAATAGTCCATCATACACTGACACTCTAGTAAGCCTTATTCCAGAGGCCTTGGGCATCTCAGAAGTCAGACATGTGAGGAAAGAAAACTCACGTGCTGTACCCCTCTCCCCCTGTAGCAAGCTGGTGACCAGTCTTTCCAGTTCAGCTTCCTTTTCTCATACCTCATCCTGATAAAGGAGATCTGAAGAGAAATGATTCTTCAATCCATGGTTACTAGAGCTGTTTAAAGCTGTGGGAAGAATGTTGAACATCAACCTGAGTGTATCAGACTCTGGGCCTGCCCTTTCCAGGGTCGTATTTGGACCCCTTTTCAGCCATGCTCCTCCACTAGACCAAGAGCATAAACCCATCCAGTTCCTCTGCTGTGCTTCAACCCATGCCCAGGGTTCTGGGCAATGGAATCCTACAAATGGTGTTGAAGCCCATTGCCCTGGCAGGCCTCCATAAGTCCTTTTTTCAGGCCTTCTCTATAAAGGGCATATTTCACCACAGCTGTATGCTTTCCTACATTCCAGAGAGGCGTGTGTGTGTGTATGTGTGGTATGTGTGGTGTGTGTATGTGTGGTGTGTGTGTGTGTGTGTGTGTGTGTGTGATGGTGATGTTGGTGTGTGTGTGATGGTGATGTTGATGTGTGTGTATGTGTGGTATGTGGTGTGTGTGTGTGTGTGAGATGGTGATGGTGTGTGTGTATGTGTGGTATGTGTGGTGTGTTTATGTGGTGTGTGTGTGTGTGTGTGTGTGTGTGTGTGATGTGTGTTTGTGTGAGAGAGAGAGAGAGGAGTTGGGGTGTGTAAAGGTGGAAGTGACTAGATGGGATAGAGGCTGGTCTTGAGATTGGGTGTCACAAGATCCCGCATGGTGCTTGGGTTTAGGCCTCTGAGAAGGTATTGAAAAGTAACAAATTACTAGTCATTCTCAGAACTTTGTGAAATCATCTAGGCGAGGCTATCTAGATTGGATTTGTTACTATGACAACAGGAGAGTAGCCTGGTCACAATGACAAAATGTACCTACCACAAAGCTTATACATACATTCTGGATTCCCAAATCAAAGAGAGATTCCTACTCAGGTGCCAGACATGTAATAGATGCATATAAAGTGGGTGGCTTGGAAGACCTAATTCATGTGGTAGTTAC
>CABHPP010146531.1:0-36872 GCA_902168425.1 Peromyscus attwateri | reverse complement strand
GTGGCTTGGAAGACCTAATTCATGTGGTAGTTACAATCCAGTCTACCTGGATATTTATCTGCAGCCCACTGCCTGAATCAGTCTGATGCGATGCCCTATCCATTTTCAAAAGTTTCTGTAGGTGGTTTTTTTTTTTTTATTTTTTTTTTTTTTTAGTTTTTTGGGGGCCCACCACCCAGCTTCTAAATAAATACACAGTGACTTATTCTTACTTATAAATGCCCAGCCTTAGCTTGGCTTGTTTCTAGCAAGCTTTTCTAACTTAAATTACCCCATTTCTCTTTAACTAAATTTTGCCTCTGGGCTTTTTAACCTTTCTGTATTCTATATGTCTTTCTTTCCTTCTTAATCCATGGCTGACTGTGTGGCTGGGTGACTGGCCCCTGGTGTCCTCCTCTCCTTCTCCTTTTCTTGCTCTTACCCCTTCTTTTGAGCCTAGACTTCTTCTCCTATTTATTCTCTCTGCCTGCCAATCCCACCTATCCTTCCTCCTGCCTAGCTATTGGCCGTCCAACTCTTTATTAGTCCAATCAGGTGTTTTAGGCAGGCAAAGTACCACAGCTTTTCAGAGTTAAACAAATGCAACATAAAAGAATGCAATGCATCTTTGCATCACTAAACAAATATTTCACAGCATAAATGGATGTAACACATCTTAAACTGATATTCCACAACAGGTTTCTGTCCAATGCAAACTTGCTTCGAGGAGTTTTCTTAATGACGTTTTAGAACCAGACAATAGGGGAAAGAGTAAGAACTTGTGCAATACATTAATAATTAGCTAAATATCCCACTAGTAATAGAAAAGAACTGAAGTGAGACCTAGATACCCAACATTAACATGCTTCCAAGAAGTTTAAGTGAGTCTCACAAAAAACATTTCTGTCTTTAATAATAATTGTTTTAGGGTGCTGGGATAGCATGTCAAATACAGCCTATTGGGAGAACTGAGTAAAATGTGTTTTAATTCCCCCCCGCAAGAATCTCTTAACCACAGGTTCTCAACCTGTGGATGACAACCCCTTTGAGGGTTCAAACAACCCTTTCACAGGGGTCACATATCAGACATCCTGCATATCAGATATTTACGTTACAATTTGTAACAGTAGCAAAATTACAGTTTTGAAATAGCAATGAAATAATTTTATAGTTTGGGGGGTCGCCACAACATGAGGAACCGTATTAAAGAGTTGCAGCATGAGGAAGGGTAAGAACCACTGCTATAAACTGATTGCATATTATAGATCCAACAGCATGAGGACATTTAAAAACTGTCACCATGACTTAGCTTCCTACCTTATGTTATTGGATAGCTGGTGTAAGTAGAGATTTTATAATCAGAAATTTTGAATTGAGATAGAATTCCCATGACACACAATTAACAATTATAAATTATATAATTTAGAGTCTTATAGTGTGCTGCCAATTTTGGACAATTGTCACCTCTTTCTAGTTTCAAAAACTTTCATCGACCCAGAGGAGTGGCCTCATGCCCATGTCATCACTCTCTAATTCCCCCCCCCCCCCTCCGTAACTACTAACCAGAGTTCTGTCCCCATGGACCTGTCAGTTCTAGATATGTTGTAAGAAGCAGTCCCATAACGTGTGGCCATTTAGGTTTAGCCTTTTCACTTGGCACAATGTTTTTGAGATTCATCTAGGTTGAAACATCTGTCAGCATTTCTATGCCCGAACACTCCTACATTTTGTTTAGATAGAGCATTTTCTTTATGGATTCATCCATTGATGCGTCTTTGGTTTTCCCTTCTTTCAGTGTAATGTAATAATGTTGAAATAAATATTCATGAACAACTTTCTGTGCAGGCTTGCATACATTTCTGTCTCTCTTGAGGATATGTCTAGGAGTAGAATTGCTGGGTTATAAGAAAATTTAACATTTAATTTTTTAAGGAACTGCCAAAATGTATCCCAGTTTTGTTTACTCTGGTTAGCCTTAAATTCTAAATAATATATTGTATATTTTCTTGCCATAGTTTCATTGACATAGAACTCATACACTATAAAATGATCACTTTAAATTGTAGTACCCAGTGTTTTTAGTACATTTGCAGGACTGTGCCACCATAACTATATTTAATGTTGAAATATTTCAAAAAGAAAACTCCCCCAGAGGAACATTGTATTCCTTATTATATTCCTCATTCGTCATCTCACATCCTCTCTGTGCCTCTAGATCCAGGTGACAGTCAGTTTACTTTCTCTTTATATAGGGTTGCTTGCTTGAAATAGTTCATGTAAAATTCTTCTGTCATTGGCTTCTTGCAATTAGCCTAGTATTTTCAAGGTTCACCGATGTTGTGGCATGTATAAAGTACTTCATTCTCTACTATGGCCTAGTAACACCCATTGGGTAGACATGCTATATCTTATTCATTTGTCACTTGATGGCCCTTTGCACTGTTTCCATTGGTTGGTTACTATGAACATGGCTATTATAAAAACACACGTGCACATTTTTGTGTAAACATGAGGTTTTTTTTTTTAAATTCTTTTGGGTGTACACCTGGGAGTGGCGTTGCTGGGTCATGCAGTATCTGTGTTTGATCAAGGTGGTGGTATTAGGAGGTGGGTCTTTTGACTATTACGTCAGGAGGGAAAAACCCTCATGGTTGGATCCCAGAGATTTCCTGTGGTCCCTTCTGCCATGGGAGGAGTCAGAAGGAGATGGAATTGCTGCTTCCAGGCTCCTTAGTCTGCAGGGTTTTGTGTTTCAGCTCCAACAGACTCTGACATTGAGTGGCAATGGTTATTATCCATCCTTTTGTCTATAGAAATTGTAGTGGGTGTGAAAATGTATTTCCTTGCAACTTTGTGTTACATTTCTCTCCAGTCAATGGATATTGTATACCTAGTTACTGCCTCTGGATCTTCCTTGGGGTAACATCTGTTCAGATTATGGGCCTATTTGAAAAATTGAAAGTAAACCATTTTATGTGCATGTGTGTTTTCTTTGCCTGTGTGTCTGTGCACCACTTGCATGCCTGGGGCCCACAGAGGTCACAAGAGGATATTAGATCTCCTGAACCTGGGGTTATAAGCAGCTGTGCGCTGCCATGTAGGTGCTGGGAGTCAAACCGAGGTTCTTTGGAAGAACAGCCCGTGGTCTTAATAACTGAGACATCTCTTTAGTCTCATACCTAAATTTAAAAAAAGCCTCGATGCTTGCTTCTCTCAAAACATTTGTTTCCATTTCACTGTTCCTAGAGGTTATCATAGTGTGATGTGTGTTTCTCTTTATCTCTGTTCTCAACAATTATGTCTTATTGCCCATTTCAACCACTTATATCTAGGCCATTTTATAGAGTAGTGGGTCTTGCTTAACATCAGAATTAGCTCCCAATTAAAATCACCTAGGGAACTTTTAAGTATTGCCAATGACAGACCACTTCCAGCCTTATTATGCGACACTCTCAGAGGCTGTGGAGCATGTGTGTAATATGCCATCAGGGTGGAGCGCTCCCTTCGGTGGCGTTGCTGTCAACAATCATTTTAATCATTTTTATGAAGCATTCCACTTTGTACCTGCAACCTCCCATCCTACATCCTATTGCCTTGAAGGTCCTACCCACAGCCAATCTCCCGGGATCTACCATCCGTTTGTCTGAGCATTGCTTTATTGTCTCTCATACCTCTGACTCTACTTCCTTTCTGCGGCTGTTTGTCATGTTGATGGTCCCCTGTGGATTCCAGCCCCTACATCTGTGTCTGCCTAGTCCTCGTCCTTTGAAAAGGGGTAGTCACGTGACTTGCTTCAATCACTGCCTTCTGTGGAAACGACACCATTCCACGACTCTGTTTCCCGGATATGTGACAGAGAAGTGATGTGAGATGTCTATGTGTGAAAAGACTATCTCAAGAAGGAGAGGCCCGAAGGAGGACCCCGAATGAGCAAATGTTTTAAGCGCGTTGGTTAGGACTGAGGCCTATTCTTTCCTGGGAATGATTTTTCTGTAGCTCTTGGCTCTGTCTTCTGACCTCCCCTTTCCCCTGTGTGCCAAGCTTCCTTTCTTCCCATGAAAGATAGCTTGTGTTTGCAGCTCCACAGTTTTTTCCAGATGCTTCCTGGATGTGGAGGTTTAGCTGGAAAAATCTCTGCCCGCCACCACCCCCGTCAGCCCTTTCAGCCGTAGCGTTTTGTTAATAGAGTTTTCTTGGGAAGCTATCGGCCTCACATATGTCTTATTGGCATCTGCTTTCCTGAGGTAAGCCGCTCCGCCTTGTGCTGCAACTGAGTGGACTGAGGGACAGTAGGTAAGCTTCCTGGGAGTTCTGTGCTGTTTTCTGAGGCATCATGGAAGACTTCTCTCAGGTCTTAAGAAAGGCCCCCCAACCCCATTTTCTCAGATTGCTCTGTTTTGTTTTTGGAAGGGTTCTGGATTTGATTTTGTTCATAAGTCTTTTTTGTGTTTTCCTTCTTTCATTTTAAGTCATGAACTCACCAAACTGTCCAGGCTAGCCTCAAAGTTGTGGTCTTCCTACCTCAGCCTCTGGAGTTGCTTGGATCTCAGCCGTGTGTCCCCATGTCCAGCTTCAAAAGTCGTTTCTTATAGTTACTGTTAGTTGTAGGATTTGGGAACCTGGGAATCCTGTAGAACCCAGGAACTTTAATCCTAGCAATTCTTAGCTTCCTTCTCTGTAACAGCCATTCTTTTATGTATTGACTTCCTTTTATATTTACTGTACACAGCCAATATTAGTTGTATTGGTATTGTACTGGTACCTTCAGCACTCTGGATGAAAATCTTAGGTCTTGTTTACTTTCTTTGTTACTACGGACTGCAAAGTTACAATGGCCACCTCTCCATAGTTACAATGTCCACCTCTCCATAGCGACATCTTCATTACCATTCCTCACCTAAAGGTCTTGACTTAAGACCACTAAGCATCTGTTTACCAGACTTTTCTAGGTTCTCAGACTTTTATTATTCTTCCAAACACCTTCCACAATGCTTTGCATGTTTGTTTTTACAAGTTGTGTTGGATAGTTTTCTAAAGTGCTTCTGCAAACTCTCATCCAACATGGATGAGAGTTCCAGTTTCCCATATTGTTCCAGTGGCGCAGCTTCCTGTTTTTGGAATTTTGGAATTCTCTCTCTCAGGATTTTTTTTTTTAACGGATTCTGGATGATAGGGCTTTTTTGTTGTTGTTGTTTTTTAACTTCTACATTTTGCAAATATCTTTCCTCAATTCTGTCAATTACCTTTTCACTCATTTTAGTCTTTAAAAAACTAGCGAGAGCCGGGCAGAGGTGGCCCACGCCTTTAATCCCTGTACTTGGGAGGCAGAGGCAAGCGGATCTCTGTGAGTTGGAGGCCAGCCTGGTCTACAGAGTGAGATCCAGGACAGGACAAAAACGACACAGAGAAACTGTGTCTCAAAAAACCAACCAACCAACCAACCAACCAAACAAACAAACAAACAAAAAAACAAAACAAAAACTAGCCAGGTGGTAGTGACACACCCTTTAATCCCAGCACTCAGGAGGCAGAGGCAGCGGATCTTTGAGTTCAAGGCTAGCCTGGTCTACAGACTGAGTTCCAGGACAGCCAAGGCTATGCAGAGAAACCCTGTCTCGATCCCCCACCTCAAAATAAACCTAAAAGTAGGAGCTTTAAATTAAATTTATTTTAGTTTATCAGCCATTCCCTCTGTGGCTAGCTGTTTATGTGTCTTATTTAGGAAACCCTGCCTTAAGCAAGATCACAAAGATATTTTCCTTCTAGATGTTTTTATATGATTATCATTTATGTTTATGTTTATAAACTTTCCCTGCTTAATATTAATCCATCCTTTGAAGAAAGGATTCAATTTCACTTTCTTCCTGTGTGAATATACAGGGTAATTAATGGAAAACTGTCTTCTTCCCTTGCTCTGCAGAGCCCTTTCTCTGCCATTGTTACATTTGGAGGGATAAGTGAACTGCCTGTTCGCTGGCTTAATTTCTGACCCTGGGCAGTAGCAGACTGTGTAGATTTCTATGCACTGTAAAATATTTTACTGCCTGAAAGAGCTACATTCCCAGCTTGATCTTTGCAGACAGTCTTAGTGAATTTTTCATTTATAAACGAAATGATTATTTATACTTCAAAAATACACACAATAAAAAGGTATATGAATGAATACTCATAGAATAATCACATAGCAAAATATTAGAAATACTCCAAGTGTTTACTGAAAGTTAGCAGAAAAGCTGTACAAATAACAATTGAAAAGAAAATGCTATACTATATAATACTATGGATAGATCCCCAAACTATGTCAAGCAAAAGATGCCAGACATTTTAGAACATATAATGCATGCTTTTATTTATATGAAGTTGTAGACTAGGTGCAACAAATAAAAATTGATGTAAGATACACAAAGCATTGTTTGGCAAAGGGAATTTCTCAAACAACCCAACAAGTGGAGGAAGGTGGCTCTGAGGCCACTCTGTTCTTTTGAACTAAAGTAGGACTAAAATCATGGTATATGAATGAAAACTCAGTGTAAGGATGGGTATTGCTCTTGCCTTTCAGTGTCTATCGTGAGGAAACTGGCACTCTTAAGGTAATAACAATGGAAACATCAATAAGAACTAAAGTGTTTACTGCACTTAGTATGTACCAGGCAGTGTTGTACCTTTACACACAGTCCCATTTTCTCTTAGCAAAATATCCTAATGGTTAGTTAATTATCATCTTTATTTTATAGGTGGAGAACACTGAAGTACAAAAAAGCGAAGCCATTTATTCCAAGCCTCCCAACTGCCAAGTGGCAAAACTGGGAAATGTTCTTGGTTTCTGGGCTGCCTCAACGACATGGACATGTCTGTATGCACAGCACCACACGAAAAGGTTGACCTGGTAAGTTTGACAAAACAGGTCCCCTTGCTTCAATCAGCCATGTGTCTGGTGAATTTTGGAGAAAACTCCATTAGGTGGGTTTAATACTTGGTTATTTAAACTTTGAGAAGAAAATTCACATACCCCTCCAAATATAACAGAACAACAAACTGAACACTGGCTGCAGAGGCCAGGGAGCTGAGAGGGTATGCGCCGTCCAGATTATTGGATTCATACAGCTGTAAGCCCCTTGCTTAACCGGGCTTGTGCAAATGGGATCAGTTCCTTGATCTGCCTGAAAGGGAATTTATCAGCTGTCACTCGGAGCCAAATACTTCTTTTCTGCTCGTCTGCTCTGAAAGATATTTATAATTTGTTTGTGATTTATTGAAATTTGCCTGGCTAGAGAGGGACAGTATCTTGTAAGCTGCAGTCCTCTTAACTCTCTCCAGCTTCTCCATTCTCTTTGTGAAACTGCCTTCCTGTGAGACGACTGTGTGAGCACATGCTCGCCTCTGAAGCTTTTAAAAACGGCACGTGATGCCATGCACAGTTTATTCCATCATTTTCTTTATTAAGACACTTAGAGGTTACAACAGGTGGTGCGGGTGTACAAAGAAAGGCAGAAATCTCTGCGGGTATGTGTGCTCCTGTTGGATAGATTTGCTGGGAACCGTGGCTAAAGCCAGGGTTCTAGAAACTTAGTCTCAAAAGTTAATGACACTGAAAGGTATTTTTAATCCAAACCGAAGTCTTTTTTAAAAAAAAAAATGTAATTAATACCCACATGAAAAAAATATAATGTGATTATCCAAGCAACTCTCATACGTCAATAATCTTTCTAAACACACAATACACATTACACACGAACAGTCCAAATTTGGAATATGTGTAAATTTCTTACATCTACATGTTATATCCACTACCAGTCACTTTCTTGAGGCATTAGGAACAGATCCCACCTTTTTAAATTATAAAGTAACTCACTGCCCGTTCAACCTGTTTCTTCCACTTTGTGGCTTTTGTTCCCCGTCACTCCCCTTTTCACTTTATCTTTTTACCGTGCCCGTCGGTCGGAAGTCTCATTGGTTCCTCATACTTGATGACCTGAATGAAGATTGGTATCCATTATTCCTGCAGCGAGACGAGTTCTGGGTCAGACGGCTCTGTCGAGAGGAACACGGAGGGAAGTGTCAGCACAGCTGGCTGGCCGACTGTCTTTGAGTTGTGCCATGAGGAGGCATCAAGAAAACAGAACACACTGTTCTCGGCTCAGTGTGTTTCTGTAGAGGGCGTCCTGGTTTTGCATGACAGGACAGAAGATGCTCTCAATTCTTTCCCAGGCAATACACCGACGTATAGACAACGGACAAATCCTCGGGGTGTAGGGACTCAGCATTACATGGCTTGTTAGCCTTGTAGGCCTGCAGGTGGTTCCGGGGCAACGTCTGCTGCTGTCTGTACAGATAAAGACTGTTTTCTTGTGATTTTGATTATTGTTATTTTGGCATCGGAACATATAACTACAAACTAAACACGTTAAAAGAGAACAAAGAGTAATTACAGTTCTGGTGCCCAGAATTCCTCCATTCCAGGTGTTGGCTCGGAGGGCTGCTTTCCTTTGGGTGTTCTAGGGGAGAACCCGCTCTACGCCTTCTCCCTGCTTCTGGAATAGAGGCTTTAGCTCCTCTTCCATCTTCAGAGACAGTATTTGCACCCAGAACCCCTGTTCCCGTGGACATCTCTCTTCTCTGAAATCCTGTGCCTGTTTTGTAAGGACCCTTGTGGTTACATGGAAAATCTTCCCATCTTAAGATCCTTAACTTCACTTACAGATGTTTTGCCACTTACAGGTTTTGGAGCTTGGGGCATGCCTCCCCTACCCCCTCTGTTTTGTATACATGTGCACAGTGTTATTCTTTCCATCATAGCCCTGATCATCAACCAGCTGTTTGTCTTTTACCGCTACTGATGCGAGCCATAGGCAAATTGGAGTCAGCGGAACCATAGAATTTTTAGAGCTATTTTAACCTTTTCTTGTTTCTTTCTCTATGTAAAAGTCAAAGTAATGATGCTCTGTCAACTCTATAGAACACAGTGAGCTCAGACCACAGAGCCTTGTTGATCCATGCATTCTTTGAGCTTGATGCAGAGAATCTTCTGGGTCTTGAAATCTTAGTGCTAACGGCTGGCACATTTCTGAGATATCATGCCCACCAAAGACATAAAGCAAATCTAATCCTCTGGATAAAGGTCTCAAATCCACAGAATTCCAACTCCATCTCTCCACTGAGATCTGATCATTCTAAAAGCTAACAGGAGACGCTGAAGGACCCTCTCATGGCCAACTTCCACAGAACACGACATCATGCACATGAACTGTGTGCCCTACCGTTGGCGTTGGAATGAAAAATGGTTTTTGTGCTTGTCTGAACTGAAAGACCCTTATTCTCTTTGCATATTTCTAGAAACTGGTATGCAGAGGGATAGCATGAGCAATAAGTCTGGTGAGATGGCAGGTATCGGTGGGGATGTCTCAGACATCAAGGTTTACAATCTGAAGATCACAGGATGCATTGGAGGAATTCAGGGAAGCATTGAAAGGAGGGTGAGAAGTCAGGGCAGCTCCTACTGAGAAGGGAAACGGGGAGTGAGCAGAGTTTGGAGGAATAATGTCGGTTATGTTGTAATTGCTGGTGAGATATGACTGTCAAATGGTGGGCTGTATGATTCCGAGGATCAGGAGGTTTGGATTTGGTGTATACATTTATTGGTCTGCAGCTGAAATACAGTAATTAGGAATTCTACTGGGGAGAGTATAATTAGGAAAAAAGATAGCATAATACAGGGACTCGAGGAGTGAGCAAACCTTGAGAGGACTGGCAAAGTGTATCAAACATTGAGAGGGTCACCACTGCTACCACCCACCAAACAAACAAAATGAGCAAGGGGGTTAATTGGAATATGGAAAGAACTGACATGCTCAAAATTTTGGCTGGAGGCATATAGCTCAGTGGTAGAGAGCAGACTTAGCTTGGATCAATTCCACACACACACACACACACTCACACTACTGAGTCCATTTAGGTTTCTCATATGTATGTATATGTATTTAGAGATGACCACTTGGGGCTGGTCCCTGAAGAAAACTAATTCTTCTCCAGCAGCCGTTATTGCTGGTAGCCCTTCCTCTAGGCACGGGACCTTGTGCAAGCTCCGCCAGCCAGGTCGGCATGTTGACTGGTATTGTTGTTCAGGTCTTGAGGTCTTGTTTAGGCGACCACTTGTTGAGGTTTTATAGGTGCAGCCTTCCTGTCATGTCTAGAACAGTCTTTCTTCTCTGTTCTCTGTCGTTAATCCTGGTTCTCCCTTGGCACACATGAGAAGGAGCTGCTCAGTGCAGAATTTTGTTCATTGATTACAGTAGTGAGCAACTACTTGAGGTTATCGTGGTTACATTAAGGAGGGTAAGAAAACCACGAATAGTTTCTTAAGGCAATAAGGAAGGTCTTTTGGAGGAAGAGTTCAAGTTATTGTTTCGCCAAAGTCAATTGGATGCAAAAATGCTACTTGTTATCAATTTAGGGGGGGAAAAATCCCATTAGAGACTTTGTAATTTGATCCAGAAGGAATACCAAGCCCAGAGTCAAGGAAGAGGAAAAATTGACTTCATTCTTTAGCTCTTTCTTAAATCCTGAGAAATGTGTGCCTCAAGCACTCCCCCTTTCAGTCCCACAAAACAGGGAATCAGGAAAACACATTAGCACCCTAGTACAGAGTAGGAACCCAGAGCTGCGGGGAAACAGCATCAAGACAAGAGGAAACGGGGGAGGGGCGAGAAAACTTCCCCTGTCGCTTGGAGAATCTGCTGCAAGGCGTGGGAAGGAAGGGAAGTGGGGAAGGTACCCTGCAGACGTCAGCCAGACACTTTGCCTCTGGGCATGTGGGAAAGAACTGAGGGAGGAGGGAAAACATCGCACTAGGGCTAGATGGAGGAGCTCCTCAGGCTGCTTCTGAGTGAGGATCTGGAGAGCTGGAGCCTTCTGCTCCCGTTCTTCCCTTCAGGAGGCCATTCCTCCATTTTCAAACCCAAATAAAGAGGGGGCGCTGGGCTAAGCCGGTATAAGTCACTCGGCGCAGCAGACCTCGATTCGGCCTCTGGCTAAGGCCGGAGAGGTGGCCTTAGGGGACGCTGAAGTTACACTGTGGCGGGAGGGGAAGGGTCTCCAAGCTCCTCTCCAATCACGGCGGCTGCTGAAGCTATTTGCATATATTATGCTAATAGGGACCTCCCGCTCCGCTCCCACCCGCGCTCCCGCCCTCTCGTGGGTCCAGGCGGGCTGGGCGAAGGTGAATACATTATGCTAATAAGGAGGCTCCTGCGGGAGGGGGCGGGCCGTGCTGGAGGCGCGCGCGCACGGTCTCACACGCGAGCATCCCGGGGTATTTAAGGCTCGCACACGGGAGGCTGCGGAGCTACTTCTGGGGCCTCGCGGCTCGCGATTGCTGCTTGGGTCATTTGGTTCTCCTCTCTCCTCTATCCCTCCGGCCACCCCTCGGGGGCCGCGCTCTCGCCGCGTCTCTCTGCATTTCTTTTCCTTTTTGGCCTTGAACTGATCCAGGTGGGAGACAGGTCGGCGTGTGAAAAGCCCCGGAATAGGTAGAGCTAGGCAGACAGACGCAACAGGTCGGAGCAGGGAGAGGGGCCGGCGGACCCTGCGCCTCCGCACGGGGGACCATAAGGAGGTGTCGGAGCTTGAGGGGTCAGAAGAGCTGCTCTGGTGGGCTTCATTTCAGCTGTGGCCCCCGGCGCCACACAGCCCCCGGCCAGAGGGGGCTTTTCACTCTCAGCTGGAAGGGGAGAAAGACTCAGGAGGATGGTCCACGCCTGCTGCTGATCCGGACGCCGAGCCAAGCTCAGGTCCACCTCCGAGCCGGGGCTCCGACTCCACCAACTAGTTGTGCAGCCGCAGGGACTGAACTTTGGAGGCACCGGCCCTTCCTCCCCTTCTAAGATAACTGGAGGAGGTAGAGGGGCTGAAGGCGTAAGGGAGGCCGGCGACCCCGCCACGATGTTGGTGAAGAAGCTTGCAGGGAAAGGAGGGGGACGAGAGCCTGGATCAGAAGATCCGCGCCCCTTGGGACAGCGTTGTGCCGGCACCATGGCCTCGTGCGCGGCCCTGGCGACCCTCCTGTCAGTGGTGGCTGTGGTTTTTTGCTTGTACCTTGGGGTGAAAACCAACGACCTCCAGGCGAGGATTGCTGCTCTTGAATCTGCTAAAGGAACCCCTTCCTTCCGTCCGCTGCCTGACAACCTCGATGAGCTGCAGGCTATGGTTCAGGAGAAAGTGGAGCGTCTCTTGGCACAGGTGTGAAAGGCTGGGGTATTTTGCCCGTGGATAGTGTTTTGCACAGGTGTGAGTCCTGTATGCAGGGCTAGTTTCAACCCTTACTGTCTACGGAGTCAGCTTGACTGTGGGTAATGGAGTGTGTGTTAAGTACCTTGGGTATTGATTGATACCGAGTCTGCAGCTGAAATCTTCCCTTACTCTTCCATAGTGCTTGCATGCTAAACATATATGAATGTCTAAAAGAGGGAAGGGAGGCCTGGATAGTGGGAGTGTGGGGAGGGACATTTCATTTTTTTAGTTTTCTGGAGTCTCTTGTGAGCTCTCAGTTCTACGGAGAATATTCATTATAGACGTAAGATCTCACATCTCCTTCCCAGGTAAAGGTTAGAAAAATAAGTGTTGTTAATATACAAAAGGTAATCATTTTAAAAACCAATTCTATATAGATTCAAAGTCATAAGTTTCACCCTTCGAATCTTTTCATGTTCAAATACGTCAAAAAAGTTTGATATTTGGCAAAGGATGCTGTGCAGGTATTGATGAATGTAGAGCCATTGAAGTTGAGAGTTGAAAGGAATCACATTATCTTCAAGGTTGGTTTCAACTCAAGTTAGGGGCTTTTTTTTTTTTTTTTTTTTGTTAGGGGAATTTACTTCCAATAGAGAGGCTGTTTAGCAGTTGATATTCACACGCACACTACTGGCCACCATGTTTTCAGACCTGCAGTGTATCACTGCCAGGCTTTTGCACTGACTGTCTATGCTTGGGCTGGAGGAGAGGGTGGCGGGAATTGAAGACCCGAGAAAGGTATCAGCCAAACCCTGCAATCCTGCTACCACGTCAGTGGTCATTGTCTTATTTTAGGACTTGGATTCTGTTACTTTTTGACTAGAGTCCAAGTCCATATTTAATATTCCTTATGCAAGCTATCGAATGCTGGGTAAATCAGGCATGTAGCCAGAGTCGCTAAGAGTCCATTTCTCTTCAGTGCTACTGATGATTGTGTTAATATACCTCTGCTTTTTCCTACAGAAATCCTATGAGCATATGGCTAAAATAAGAATCGCAAGAGAGGCACCTTCAGAGTGCAACTGCCCAGCAGGTAAAATAGACCTCATTTAGCAATACTCCCTCCACAGCAGAACACACACACACACACACACATACACACACACACACACACACACACACACACACACACACGCGCACACTCACACGCACACGCACACGCACGGTCGTGTGCTGTCAAGTCTACCTGTAATAATAGTAAAGAAAGAATGCAGGCCCAGCCTGCTTTAATAAAACCAACATGCCTCAGTCCAAAAGATGGCAAAAAAAAAATGCTAAGTATTATTTTATGCGGGATCCTAAGGTCTGCTATGGGAAAGTGAGGAAGCTAGAGATGGTCACCATGGATAATATGGGCAAGATGATATACAAAGATATGGTTCTTAGAGTCAACAGATCCAAAGTCTTCCATGATCTTATTAAATAATGTCAGTTTTTTTGTGTGTGCGCCATGTGTGTGGAAATGACTGTTGAACTCTTAGATTCTGAATTCCCTGGTGTCTAATGCTCCGACAGTGTATGTTTGTTGCCTGCCTCTGGCGTATGGCTACATAAAATCGCCTCTACTTCCTCACTGGCTTGTATTCTGTCCTATCAAAGAGACACTCTCTCCTGTCTCACAGCAGAAGACCAGATGAAGGCTATTCTTTATCTTGAATCCCATTCCAAACTATTGCATTCTCAGTGACCTCTCAGGATGGGCTCTTATCTATTTACTGTATTGTGTGCAGTTTTAGGGAACCATGTCAATGGCAGTACCCAAGAGAATGGGGAAGAGAGACATCAATGAGTAGCACCCCCACACCCCATCCATCCAGGGTAATTGTAACTCCTTTCACAGATCTCTGAGACTCAGTATTTATCTGTAGATTTAACAATTTAAAAGATCTTGGATGATGGTCGTCAAACCCCATGAGTGTTAATGCTTTTTCAGATAAACACTGTAATGCATTTATGAACATTTAGTTTCTTTTATCAGACATGCAAAGTGATTCTTTTACATTTTATTTCATGTTCAAGAACATGATACTTATTTATGTAGTTAGGTGTTGCATAGTTGCATTTGGTCAACGATAGATCACACTGTACTGTGTAGGATAGAAGTCTTATAAGATTACATCATTTATTGATATTATAGTCATTTCAGTTTATGAAGTGCAGTGTATGAAATTGTCTAACAACACAATTCTCCCTGTTAAGTAGTACATGACTGTATATGGAAAGGCTAGTTCTTGTATTTTCTTAATATCCTGAATTATTTTTGATATGGTCAACACAGCTGCCATCTTTTACACATCAGCTTAAAATATGGACACCAGGTTGTAGAGCATACACATTTAAAGGAAACTTTTTAAGAATTACATTTAGTGTGTGTGTCCATGTCCGCATGCATATGCCTATGGCTGTGTGTTAGACCTAGGATCTCACACATGCTAGGCTAGTATTCTAAAACTGAACTACATCAAGATCTCCAAACATCTTTTTTTTAACCTTCTGATTTTAAGACTGTCTTACAAATTGTAGCTCTGGCAGGCACTGAACTCATAATCCTCCTGCCTCAACCTTCTGCGTAGCTGGAATAAGAGGTCTTTACCATCATTCCAAAGCAGTGTCTTCCTAATTGAAAGACTTTATTTGAAAAAAGTATGGTTGCAGTATGGTGAACAATGTAATCGGATATATAATTGCTGTGCTTAGGGTCGATGAATACACAGGGGAAATTTTATATGTTATATGTGAATATTTGACAATTTAAGTTACCTCTTTTGTTAGAAGGAGTTAGCTTTTGAACATGTAGCTTTTGTTCTTAGTTGTTTTGAGTTGGGACAGACCTCAGAAGTCAGATATTTAAGGAAGTCACATTTCCAGCAGAGGATTAAACACATAATCACCTCATCACGTTTGGGACTATTTAAATTCTAAGACACCTGGTACTGAGAGTCACTGACCACACCCTTCAGAGTCCAGTACTTTTGGTATGTAATGTTTTGTTAACTGTATTTAAAGCAGTATTTCATTCATTGGATTCTTACTGAATTGGGTAAAAAGTTGAAAAGTAACCTCTACTGCTCTGAATTCTATTTTCTGTGAAGATGTCACTGCGCATGATGTTTAATGTAACTTAATTATCACTTGATCGGAAGAAAGCTACCACATTTAGAGTTGGACTTACGTTATCTCAGAAGATAACACTGGAACACTGGAGTGTTTTTCAATATAACATGACAATGTAAATGGGATTTCCTTGGCTTTTTTTTTTTTTTTTTGGTTGGCTCTCTGTAACAGCTGCTTTACCTCCTCATCACCACTAGAGCCCCACATCACATCAGTTTTTACCTGGCTTCTTGAGCAGCAACTCTTGAAAGGTGTACGTACCTTCCAGTGCATGGAACCAAATAATCACTGTTCTGGAAACACTCCCTTCTGCTTGGATTATAATCAGGCATTCTAAAAATAAAGATGTTATATCCTGGAGAGAAGGATTTTGAAATATGGTCAGTGAGATATTGTCTTAGGGAATGAGTAGGCCAGCCAAGGATTAGAAGAGGATATAGCACTTCCCACCTGGGTTGGCTCTAGCTGTGGTTCACAGTGACTGAGTTGTCACAAAGACATCTGTTTGCAGGACAGAGCTAGACAAGTCTGTGACCTCAGCTCAGTTCCTGTGGACAGATGCCCACCCCTTGAAGTTGACACTCTTGTTGACAGTCTCAGTAACAGAGCCAAAGGCTGATAGCAAGAAAGTAATGCTGTGTTGTTTGTGTTCACTCTAAGTGCTTTTGATAGACCATGGTTCCTGATGGGTTGTTCCAGGTAGGGTATAAGGAAATAATACCATTTATAGTTTGTTTGCTTTTGTTTTATTCACAGGAAGGGGTATCTTGGGAGAAGGATGAGCTATTTATTGAATAGTTTCTTAATCTAAGAAATGTACTCTCTAATTTTCATAACAACTCGGAGAATTAACTCCAAGTGATCTACTTTTATATATGAGGAGGAAAATAGTTAATGTACTAAAGTCAAGGTGAGGAGGATTCATGTTGGCATCTGAGGGAACTGGAAGTCCATTCTTGATGAGGAGTCAAGAATGAGCATTTAGAGCAGAATGCCTCTGGACTGGAATCTGGATCTGCTACTGATAGTGTGTGAGAACCAAGTGTGTTCCATTTCCTCATCTGAAAACAAGCACACACACATGCGTGCACACATGCACACACACATGCACACGCATGCACAATCCCAGAAAAGGCTTTCTTGTAGGGTGATGGTTTTTGTAAACTGTCTGATTTTTAGTGAGTTGTGTGTTAAGTTGTAGTTGCTATCTTTTATCTTTTTGCCTCCTCAGTGCTCTACAAACACTTCACCACTAAGCTACCCTACTGAGCCAGACCCTTAAACCTGTTATTTTTCGTGCTATTTAACTCTAGTGGACAGAGTTACATGGTATAGGTGGGAAAAGAATCTTTGAGATGTTTCTCAGAACCCAGTGTCTAATTAACGATGAGCTTTGACTAAAACTATGGCTAGTTAAGCAGATATGTATGTAAATCACACACACAGGTAATCATACTAGAGTTTCTCTTGTTGCTGTACCGGTAACGTTTGGTTTGTTACAGATATTTACATTAGTAAATTTCTGTAAAAAAAGTAAAAATCAACATTACAGGGAGAACTTTGGACATTTTAGGAAAGTGTGACGAAAGAACAAAGGGCCTGGGCTTCCTTGAGCATGGACAGTCAAAAGTATCTTTGTAGTTTCAATAGCAGATATTTATAGACAGCTTACCTGTCTGACTCATTTCAGACTTATTTTTAGTAGCTTTACTGAGGTATAATTTACATTTCACCCATTTTAAGGTGTGTAATAAATCTTTATTTGGGCTGCCATCCACTGCAATCTAGGTTTAGATCATTTTTGCCTCCTGACAGCTCACATTGACTTGTGAACTCAGGAGAACCTTTATTTTAGAAAAATTTTGCCTTGGAGAGACTCCAGAATAATGAACAAAAAAAACTTATACATCAAAGCTCTGTTTAGCAGAGCCCTTGACTTAGCAGTAGCGGGGCTTGGGAGATCCAGCTGGTATTTGGGGCTTGGCCTCTATAAAGCTTGACCTTCACATGAGAGAATAAGTTGGTTCATTTCTGTGGATAGGATTTTGCCTTGGGGTCTCTCTTGGTGCCTTATGTAAAACTATGTATAAACCAGGCATGTTTGCAGAAGATCCTCTATGTAGAAGCTGATAGAGAATGGTGGGAGCCAGGCAGCCAAACAGAAGAGGTTTAGACCATTATTTTCTGAGGCCCCTGAATACCTTCCACCTCTATGGAAATGATTATATATGAAGCAAGAGTATGTGTAAGTAAATTGAGGAACCTCACATTCTTAACTGTGACACAGGCACAGGTGTCTGGCTGAAGGACATCGTTTCCCATGGTTTCAGAAGAGCCTTAGATTGTCTTTCTTATATAAAGTATAGAAAACTATTTCTTACTAATATTTCACTTGGGCTATATCCTCTTTTTAAAGAGGCCGCACAATAAATGGAGTACATCAAGTAAGAGAGTCATAGTGTTTAGATCTTAGTTATGTAAAGGAGCATCAGAAGCAGTTGGTAGACCATGAATGCAAATGCTTAAATATTATTTAATGGGAATGACAGACATTCTTCTCTTGTAAGACTAAACAACACAGGGTGACATGCCAGTACCTCCAGGCATTCATGTTAAATTGTTTTGGTTCTAATGAGAACAACAGTTTGGGTGTGGCACTTTCAGTTGGTCTAGTAGTGACAGCTGGCAAAATGCCCCAGTCAAAGGACCAAGGACAAATTGCCTCTTGAAGCAGTGCTCTTGGGTTTAACTTCTTGTTTGCTGCTCTTGTTTGTAAATTAAGAGGCTATTTCTTTATATTCTTTTTCTCAGTAATTCCATGTTTTGATGAGCTGGGAGTTATCAGAGAGAATAGGTGTCAATTCTTCATGCAGCTCAGTTCACTCTTGCTCATTCTAGCAAGAATGTGTAGGAACAAGTCCTCTCTTAGGGCTGGGATAACCTACTCTGCTTCCAATTGACAGACTTTGTCACTGTGCAGAATCAACCCCATGGTGTTGAGGAAAGCAGGGTGATTGCATTGTTATTGTGCAGAATCAACCCCATGGTGTTGAGGCAGGCAGAGTCTGACTGGCAGGCTTAGTTAGGTCTGGGAATGGAGAAGGAATGTTTGATCAGCATCAGGATTAGGTAGAGGGGAACATGCAAAGAAACATGCCAGAATCAGGATGACTCTGCAGCTGGGGAGCATTTCCTGCCACAGGGGCATCCCCACTAGACACTTAGCCAAGTAGCATCAGCCTGTTATCTTGAGTGGAAGCCATCCAAGAATGACCACGAAAAAAAGTGTTTTAGTTCCCTCCTCCGCCTTTATAAACATTACTTGGTAGTTTGATGGAAGCTGAGAATGTGAAAACAAGACATGAGTCAGTCTGGTCTAAACACAGAAGCATCCCCACCCCTCCTTGGTTTGCCAATATGGGTGAAATTTCGTGCTGTGGTTTTACGTACCACAATATTTAACACTTTTTGCCCCTCCCCCCCCAATTTGTGTTTAAAACAGACTGTGGTTTGCCCAGATGCCTGATTTCCAGACATGGATATTTATTGGTATCTTTTGGGATTTGTTCTGCAATTCTACACAGAAAAAAAACAAACCTGCTTAAAAATTGACTTTATAAAGGAGTAAATGCTAAGGGTAGGATGCTGAAGTAAGTGGAAACTCTGTAACAAGGCAGAAGTGAGCCCTTTTCATTGGTGTCCTAATTCCTTCAAATGACAGTTCTGTAGGTCACTGGATGATAGAATTCCTTGAGGGAGTGGCATCAAGGGGCAAGCACCTCCTCTTTGTGACCACAAGGGGGAGGAACTGAGTTGAATAGCAGGACACGCCCTCCCCTCCCCCCAGCCCATTCTGCCTTTTCCTAGTTACATCCATTGTCCATTGACATCCATTTCCTGATTTCTGTTTGCCACAAAAAAGAGGAGGAAGCAAGGAATTTCTGTGAGATTTGAAGATTGCCGTATCTTACTACATTCGAGATACTTCAAATGAGCATATTTTTACTTTATTTACACAAAGTCTTATGTAGTTTAGGCTATCCTTCAAATCAAAATGTAGTCAGAGATGACCCTGTATTTTTGATCCTTCTGTCTCTACAGCCCAAATGCTATGACCACAGGGGTGCACCATTATATTTGGTTTTGTGTGATGTGTGTTAGAAAGCACCCTATTAACTGAGCTATGTTGCTAGCCCCCAATTTCACATTTATTTTAGGCAAAGTTTGGGCTGTTAAGTAGATAGATTTACAGCTATGATCTTTGGGCTGGTATCCCAATATTTAGAAAGACTGAACTAAATTGAATTGAATTTGTCCAATGGGGATTTTAGCTTCAAATTTCATAGACTCCGGAACAATTGAGGATTGCTGTCATGCTGCTGATGTTGCTGTCTCTGGAGTGTCTACCTCGGCCTCAGTTGAACGCGTGAGGATTGAAGCATTCCTGATTCTGCCCTGTATTTCTTTCCTTAGTCTTATCATCAAATAGTCTTTCTTTCCCTATAAGGGCATGGTTAGTAGATAGTGGCATTAGTTGTTAGAAATGCTGAAATTGTGCTCATTTGATTACTAATAATTTAGATTTTTAAGAGTTCCAGTGTCCTAGATTATAAGAACGTTCTGCTATTCTTTACAACATTTTGGTCAGATTCTACAAACTGTTTCGGACTCATCTTTACATAACACACATGCTCATACACATGTACACATACACAAAAAAAAATACATGTAAAACAAATTAAATGTGCTGACCACTTTTTAAAAGATTTATTCATTCATAAGTGTGTGTGTATGTGTGTGTGTTTGCATGTGCGTGCATGTGTGTGCACACACGTGCATTCACATACATGTGACTGCCCACAGAGGCCAGAAGATAGTGTCATATCTCCTGGAGCTGGAGTTACAGGTGGCATGAGCTGCCTAATGTAGATGCTGGGAATTGAACTCTGGGTCTCTGCAAGAGAAGTCTACATTCCTAACCCCTGAGTTCCCTTTCCAGTCCCCACATTTTAAATATAAGGATAAATATTGTCCATCATTTTCCTCATGGGGTCCTTGGGAGCATCACCAAAGAATCTTTGTACCAGGCTTCTTTTGGGGCCACCAACCAGCTCCCAAATCATGACATGGAGACTTATTAGTTATGAATGCTTGGCCTTATGCTTGTCCCAACTAGATGTTATAACTTATTTTAACCTGTTTCTCTTCATCTATGTTTTGCCTCAGGGCCTTTTGCCTTTCTTTCATTCTGTATGTCCTACTTTGTGTCTGTCTGTCTGGCAGCTGCCTGTCTTCTGGCCCAGGGCATGTCCCTCTCTTTCTCCCTCATTCTCTCTTCTCTCTCAAGCCTCCACTTGCTTATTCTCTCTGCCCACCAGCCCTTTCTATTCCTCTACTCCCTAGCTATTGGCCGTTTAGCTTTTTGTTAGACCAATCAGATGCCTTAGGCAGGCAAAGCAACACATCTTTAAGTTGTTAAACAAATGTAACACATCTTTACATTGTTAAACAAATGCAGCATAAACAAATGTAACATCTTTACATTGTTAAACAAATGCAGCATAAACAAATGTAACACATCTTTAAATAGTTAAAGTAATATTCTATAACAGATCTTAGGACTCTATGGAACACTGTTAGAAAAATTACTAAAAGTGCTATCTATGGTCAGTGTCACACTGGCAGCTCTTTAGAAATATACTGCACTTGTCAACATAGAACTTACCTCCAGAATTCCACACAAGAAATGTTTCTAGAAGTGATGGAGTTAAATTATAGAGAGAAATGATTTGAACAGACATGGCTATTCTTTTGAATTTGCATATTAACATGGGTTGTAGAGTCCATCAATGACAGTAAGAATCTCTAGAAATTAACAGTATTTTATCCAATGACAGGTGAGACTTGCAGTACCTTTCACAGAGAAAGTATAAATCCGTGTCTAGCTCCACTGTAGCAAGTGCTGCAGAAGGGACATGGAAAGAGGATCCTCTATCTGTCTTTGAGATGAGTGTCCACTACCATCAGCACTGTTGGCTGCTGCATGAACAGCGGGTTGTGGACAGTCATTTGAATGCAACACCTTCCCCAGTAGTCTTGTAGGACATACAGTAGAGCTGTAAAAGTCAGTGGTGAGCAATTTTTCTCTTGATAACGTAATTCTCAAATTATGGACTTCAAGGAAGTCTAGATGAGAAAATAAGCCTTATTTTTTAGCTAGCTGCTTTACTTTATGAGAGAAGTCTGTTATCTACAAAGCAGCAAACATGGGACAGTGATCAAGCAAGGAAGGCTAGAAAGATCATATGCCAAATAAAGGCATTGTAAGCTACAAAAAACAAAAACAAAAACAAAAGCAAAAAAAAAAAAAAAAACCCCAACAACCCAAACTCTGTCCCCTAACTTCGCTCCCCCCCCCCCCCCCCCCCCCCCAATGCTCTGGCCTCCCAGCCCAGTTTAAACAGTAAGCCCACTCCTACAATTCATGAGATGCATCTGGAAGTTTTTAATAAAAGAAAACCTAGCATTGAGAAATGACATCCGTAAAGAAACTGAGGCTTTTACGTTCTTGTATTGAGTTTCCTTCTGTGCAGTTATTTAGGGCTCTAAATTCCAGCTACTTCTAAGGATGGGTTTCCTGAACATTAGGATTGTTCTTGCAATCAAGTTCTGAATGAGGAATGCAATGTGTACTGGTAAAATTTATGCTGCCATTTTTTAAAATATAAAAATGGCTAATTTACTTTTATAGTAAAGGATATACTTGGATTGAGAGATCTGGGGTATATTTTGCATTTTTCTATGTAAACCCACAATGAATTAGACTCAGAGTATGTTTTACTTTAAACCTTTATATTTTTTCAGCAGAAAACCCTTGTTTCTATCAACAATAGTCAGGAAGAAAGCACAGACAGAGGAATTTTATAATCAGCCGCATAGCGCCCCAATGTGTATCATATATCACTTCCTCATCATTTTTAATTTATTACCAGTCTGCACTTTTGTTTAACTGTAATCATGTGCTACTAGCATTTTAAACAGTTACACTGGCTGCATGCTTATGAGATGTGATGAGATTAATAATCTTAGTTGGACTTCTAAAAACTAGGAGTAAGTACAAGCACATGCCTGGGCAGAGGAGTGATGCTCTGTCAGATTCTCAGTGGAACAGTGTTGCCTGAATAGGCTCTGCTGTTGGAACAGCATATGAAATTACAAAGACAGAAGACTTCGCTCCCTATTCTGGTCAGGCCACTCTATTTCTTCTCTCTCTCCTTGCATAAAATAAACTCTTGCCTGCATCCTTCAGTTTATTTAATGTGTGTGTGTGTGTGTGTGTGTGTGTGTGTGTGTGTGTGTATGTATGTATATGTATGTATGTGTATATGTGTGTGTGTATACACCTGAGTGCAATGACTGCAGAGGCCAGAAGAGGGTGTCAGATCTCCTAGAGCTGGAGTTACAGGAGGTATTCAGCTGCCATGTGGATGTTGGGAACTGAATCCTGGTCCTCTGCAAGAGCACTATGTACTTTTAAACATTAACCCATCTCTCCAGCCCCTCCCCTTTCATTCCTTGACTGCCTTGGTCATCGTCTGGTCCCAAAGCCTCTAACCTTTCCTGGAAACAGCTGTGTTTATGATCCAGTTCAGCAGTAATATCGAGGAATATCAATATCAAACAGCAATGGTATTCCCAGATTTCAGAAGGTGACTGTTTTCTCAAAAATTGTTAAAAGGTAATTTTCAAAAGAAGGGGGAAATTATCCCTTTCTAAAAGGAACATGGCTTCAGGATCTTAGCTCATTAAGGAAGGAACTAATAAGATGTCATAACTATTCAAAGGGAAATTCACAGACACCTATAGTTCAGAAATGGGAAATGGATTATAAATGGAGGTAAAATGGACTAGTCCACAGTGAAAGAGGGAAGTCATTTGCATTGGCAAATTACCTATCTATAGATGAGAGTTTATTTTACTTTGGCATTATTTATCTACAACTTACCAAGTTACATGATGCCTCCTGGAGAATCAAGAATCAGACAATCAGGAAGGGTATGTTGCTAGAGTTTTCCTGCCTGGCCCACAGTCAGGACAAATCTCTCTCACCTGCCAGTCCCACAGCCGCTCAGACCCAACCAAGTAAACACAGAGACTTATATTGCTTACAAACTGTATGGCCGTGGCAGGCTTCTTGCTAACTGTCCTTATATCTTAAATTAATCCATTTCTATAAATCTGTACCTTGCCACGTGGCTCGTGGCTTACTGGCATCTTTACATGCTGCTTGTCCTGGTGGTGGCTGGCAGTGTCTCCTTCCACCTTCCTGTTCTTTTCTCCTCTCTGTTAGTCCCGCCTATACTTCCTGCCTAGCCACTGGCCAATCAGTTTTTTATTTATTGACCAATCAGAGTAATTTGACATACAGACCATCCCACAGCACTTCCCCTTTTCTTTTCTTTTCTTTTCTTTTCTTTTCTTTTCTTTTCTTTTCTTTCTTTCTTTTTTTTTTTTAAAAGAGGAAGGTTTTAACTTTTACACATCTCCAAAGCCAACTTGGTATATTTGGGAATTTGGGCGTAGCTTCTCTTACTACTTCCTGCTGGAGGGGGGCGCTGTATCTTATGGGGACACAAAGAAAATTTTAGAATTATGGAGTAGTCTGTGAGGGTGTATCATCTGAGCCAGTTGCCTTGAAACTGTTCTGGATGTTGGATCATCTGGGCCATGGTGTCGTCGGAGACCTTTTAGGGGGTCTTGGCTGGTCTCGAACTCGTGATCCTCCTGCCTCCGCCTCCTTCAGCAAATCCTACCGGCGTGCGCCACCACAACCGGCTTTCGCTATGGCTTGCTAATAGCTCTGACCCCTAGGCAACTTTATTAACATACAAATAAAATCACATTTCAGGTACAAATAAAATACCACTATAAGGGTGTGGTCTGAATAGTCTCTTCTGGAGTACAATGTTTCCCCTACATTTGTAAAGCACCAGACTGGAAGCCATACTTCAAAGGGTAGGCCAGTGAAGCAAAGCTGAATCCCATGGTACTATTCACAGCAGTAATCATTATTTATCCCATGTTCTTCCATGTTAGAGGTGTATGAGTTATATGCTGGTCATATGCTTTCTCATTGTTGCTAATACCAGTTAGGTAAAGCACAGTTCCTTTTAGCTTAGCTTACGTACTAAGCCCATACAGGTGCTGATGGGTGAGCCTGCTTCACAGGCACAGCTTACATACATGGCCTTAAAATCATAACCGTTCCTTTTAAGTAGAAACCACATAGGAAGACTCAGCTTCTTGTGCTTAGGGACTAATAAGTGTTTCCAACAATGTGAATGAAAGAGCTGCTTCTGCCTTGTACTTTTGGAAATTATGCCTGTGCAATTACCTTCTCCTTCCCCATTTCTGTGCTTCCAGAGAACCATCTGGATTCATAACAGTGGTCAATGTAAAGGTCTAATGCAAAATACCTAGAAAGGCAAAGCATAATGACACAGTCCTTAGTCATAATAGATTTTGCAAGAAACTACATTATGGTTTGAAAAATATTTGTAAGCGACTCAATTTCAGGCTCCTGATTTATATTTCCCACTGATTATATTTAGCAACAGAGTGAACACAATATGTTTTATGAACTCTGTTATTAAATTTAAATTTTTAGCTCATAAATGGTATTTGTTTCATAATAATCTACAGAAATTCTGTCTTCCTTTAGTAAATGGTGTGGAGAGAAGCAAATCCCAGTTATTTCTGCATAATGTTGGTGAGAGTCTTGCTGGTGGGTAATTCTATCAAGAGTAGAGATTACCCTGTGGAAAATGCCCCATTATTTACTATGGGATGCTCAGCCTTGCCTTCTGTACTCTATTTTATAGTATTTTCTTGGGGGGGGGGCAGGAAGAGAATATCAAGAGACTTTTTCCCACCAAATTTCCATCTATTTATAAAACTCAACACTAGCCTTGTCAGGATATATTGGAATAATGATTATTCAATAAGATTCCAGCTGCTTTTGGTTTCACATGACTTGGGAATTTGCTAAAAATTGATCCAGTGCTTTTTTTGATGCTGTGATAAAAATGCTACATTTAATGCTGCGACCCTTTAATACAGTTCCTCATGTTGTGGTGACCCACAACTATAAAATTATTTTCATTGCCACTTCATAACTGTAATTTTCCTACTGTTATGGATCATAATGTAAATATCTGACATGCAGGATATCTGTCTGACATGTGACCCCCAAAGGGGTCGTGACCCACACGTTGAGAACCACTCACTCTGCTGGAGCCAGAGAGGTGGAAGGTGGAGGTGGATAGAACCCAGTGGATTTTTTCAGCACCGCCTTTTTATTGCCATGAATCTATTCATTGGCACCCCTGGGCTTGTCGGCATACCTGTGATCATCTCACTTCATTTTCCTTTGTATGTTATCTGAACTGTGTTCCTCAGAAGACCATCAGTTTTTGAAATCAACAAACGTTTATGAAGGAAAAGCCCTTCAAGGTCAAATAAGTGAGAGGCTTACCGAGATGAACAAGATAAGCAACTTATTTATTGTGACTCTGTAAAATGGGCAATACAATGTAATTGGGACATATCTTTCCTTTCACATAAAATAATGTGGCTAAGATCAAGGAGTTCTATGCGCTGATAAATGTTGTCTACACACAAATGTACTGAGAACTGTTTAAGAGGTTTGTATAATTTAGCTGAGGTTGTTCAAGAATAGTCAGGTGTTTCCCTGTTAGCCGAAGTATAGCTTGAAGATGGAGAAGGACACACACAAAATGGAGAGTACTGGAGTTGCTGTTCTGGCTGAACTGACCACAACAGGCAAAACTCAAAGGCTAGGCTGTGGGAGCATTAGATTAGGGCACCCTGCTGTCAGGCTAAGTGTAAAATCAACTCAAGTGCATTCAGGTAGCTCGTCTAGGAACTTTGCCAAGGAAAGCAAGTCTTGATTCATATTTAGTCTGGTCTAGAGGCCAAACTTTAGCCCCTAGTTCAGTGTGTAGCTCGGCCACAGAGGCTCCCCACATCAACCATACACATACCTTTCATTTTTGAGGAAGAACGAATTAACACACTTCATATAACTTTCTTTGGCTTCACCACAATTATCCTCCTAAGTTAATGCATTCAATTTGCCTTGAGATACATTTCAGAATAGATGGCCTATTATGCTAAGAATATTACATATTTTTTTTTAAAAAACTGTGCTCTTCATCCTTTGTTTCCCGATGCTCTGTCATAGATGGAGCAACAGAAATAGAATCTAAGTAGTAAGTAGAATAATTTGATACAGTGAGTATTTAATTTACATCAAAGCCGTTTACATGGTGTCTGAATCAAGCAATCTGGTAATAGATAACTTAATGAATTTTGAAAAAATGCATTTGCTCAAAACTTCAAAGAAATATCTAGAGAACACAGCAAACAACATTTTTAATAAAAGTAGCATAATAAAGGATGACAACATTCTTTCTTATAACGGTAGTATTATACTCACCATGAAAACCTCACTAAACAGCTGCATGATATTCATGGGAATTATTACAATTTAATAATTTGTTTTTTCCTTTTTGTTACACATTTACACTTTTTTTTAGATAGGGTTTTACTGTGTAGCCTTGGATGGCCTGGACCTCCTAGAGATCCTCATGTCTCCACTTCCTGAGTGCTGGGTTGAAAGGCATGAGCTGCCACACCAGGCTATTTCAATACTTCTATAAGTCATTTTGCAGCAGATAGTCTGGTGCCTAAGTCTGTGTGTATGGCTGCAGTGTCCTGTGAGCGTAATTGCTGACTAAACGCTGTGGCTATTTTCATCCCATAACACACACAGTTAAACTGAACTTAGTGAGTGAATGAAAGTACTGGTTTTACAGCACCCACAAACTGCAGTGAGCTCTCCAAGGGTGTGAGATGGTTCTGTGGGTAAAAACACATCCCATGAGAGAATGGTGACCAGAGTTTGACTTCTAGAAGGAGAGAACTGAATCCTGAAAGTTGTCCTCTAGCCTTCTCTATACTTGTATATACTCATGCACACATATGCATGCACACAAGCGTGCGTGTGCACACACACATTAATAATAATAAATGGAATAAAAATTTGAAAAGATGGTGTAGCTATGGTGTGAAAGACTGTAAGTCACAAAGATTTATATTTATTGCTGCACAGTTTATGGGAACTAGCCTAGAACCATGGAACCATTTTCATTAACAGATGACATGCAAAGAAATGTGGGTATGCAGAGCGGAATGAAATTTAAGTACTTTGATAGAAAATTGATTGAACTGAAGATCGTTGTGATGAGTGGAATAAGCCAAACGCAGACAAATTCTCCATGTCTTCCTTCATGTATGGAACCTAGATTTAAACTGTATATACATATATAGCATGAATGCAGAATGGTGGCTCTGGGGATAGAAAGGATTCCAGCAGGAGAAAGTCCTGGAGAATAAACATGAGTAAAGTATGTGGTATACATATGTGACAGTGTCATAGCAAAGCACGTAATTGTGTCTAATGAATACACATTGGTAACAAACTCTCCAAGGCTGCCCATTCTTGTGACCCCTTATGTCAAATCAGTATGTCAAAACGACTGTAGTAGTGGGAATACTTTTGTCTTTTTTCCTCCATTTATTTGCAGCAATCTTAGGTTATTTCCATCTTCTGGCTTCTGATTGCCTTCTTTTTGTGCTATAGGAGAACATATAGCTGGTTAAGTGCAAAAGTATATTTTAATTTCAATAATCATTCTTGCGGTTTAGTCTTGAAGGCTTTGTAGGCTCTTGGGTTTCTGTCTTTTCTTACATTTAGGGAGTTGGATTTAAAGCCGAGCCATAAATCCATCAGCATCCTACTGAGTGTTCTAGAGGAGCTGAAGGACTGCTCAGTGGGAACTTTATTGTTCATATTAAAAAAAAGATGACTTCATTGAGGGTTGGACTAGCTTTAAAAACACACTTGAAGCAAAAATACTGTTTGAATCATCACGGTCCCCAGAAAGTAGGTTTCTCTGCTGCTTATTAGTTGGAGTGTTGATGACCTTTGCCAGCCAGCTAGGAGAGGCTGTGGCTGTGTTAACATTATTGCTATATTAACACGGACTGTAACCCAGAGAGGACGGTTGCTATTCTCAGGGTGTTTTTAAGGAAGAAAGTTTAGCATTGTAACTAGCAAAAGCTCTATTGGTATAAAATAAAGCGACAATCTTAAAATGTTCCTGTGTAGGATCATTCCTTAGCATTGCTTCCTATTTACTGGCTGCCTGTAACCTTTCCATTGGCTTTCTTGGAAATGACCAGTTTAGCAATTACTAAATACACATTTAAGATGTTAAAACAACTAATGAAAGCTTTCGACCACATTCATCTACTAGGCTTTTAGCTTCTATTAACTTTACTTTTTGGAAATCTGTAATTTCCTTCTGGTTAAGTGAGAGGCACATTAGGAAAAAAAATTTAATGTGTCTTTTTTCACTGTCTGAACATGAAATCTCTTGCATTTCCTGGTCCTTGAATCTAAAAAAAATTTCACTGGAAGTTGTATAAGTAAGGCAGAAATTGAGATAGAATTGCAAATTAGCTATAGCAAAGTAGGGGGTTAGTTTACTTTCTATTATGGTACGAATGTTTCTGTCATGCTGAAATCATATTGTTGACCCCTAATCCCCAGGGCATTGGTCCTAAGAGCTGAGGCTCTCAGAAGTGGCTGAGCAAGAAGGCGAATTTCTCATGATTGAGGTTTAGTGCCCTTATGGAAGAGGCCTGAGGGAGATACCTTGTGTTCTTACATGAGGATGCATCCTTGAGGACAGGGGCACTTACTAGGCAGGCTGTAAGCCACTGGAATATCTTAGAAATTTTAATTCTGTAATCTACATAGTTTGTAGTATTTTTGTTGTATCAGAAAAATGTAAGACGCTTAATTTTTTTTGTCAATATTAGTCCTTTAAGGGAAATTAATGTCATGTTCAAGTTCTCAAATTCTTCATAAACCTAAGTGAAGCTAGAAAGTTCTATGGGGATAATAGTCTTATTTTAACTACAATCTTAATGGAAGGCATTTCTCCCCAATTAGTCAGACTTAAAATCTTAGTAGCATATTACAAATTTTCAAAAGAAATACATTTCTCATATGTTTAATAGCATATTTAGTTCTTCAGAATACTACAGGAGTGGGTAAAAAGCTCATAGACTCTAGGAATAAACTTTTTACAAGAAAAACATATAAAACATTTCCCGAGGAATTATAGACTCAATTCAATAAAATTAATAGCTTAAGGCTAGACTTTTTCTCTGAGACTGCCAAGGTTTTCTTATTTCAGTATACTATTTCAACCTATAGGAAATGTGAATGCTAGACAGGATACAATCATCGTACATTTGCAAAGTTATGTGTGTGCTTGCTGTCTGGCTAGTAGGTTACACTGGGTTTAGACAGTGTAGATCATATTATATTACTGGGCTGCTTCAAGGAGGTGGCCTGGACCAATGTGTTTGTTTAGCTCAAGTTTGTTAAAAATAACAGCACATATTGAAGTTCTAAATGTGAGAAATAATATTCAAGGAAAGTTGCAGTATAACAATAATAAGATGTACTAGTGTTTTTGGGTTTATGTTGCTGTCAAGAGACACCATGACCACAGCAACTCTTTTTTTCTTTTCTGAGACAGGGCTTCTCTGTGTAGTTTTGGTGCCTGTCCTGGATCTCACTCTGTAGACCAGGCTGGCCTAGAACTCATAGAGATCCACCTGCCTCTGTCTCCCAAGTGCTGGGATTAAAGGCATGCGCCACCACTGCCTGCCCAACAGCAACACTTATAAAAGAAGACATTTAACTGGGGCTAGCTTACAGTTCAGAGATTTAGTCCACTGTTTTCATGGTGGCATGCAGGCAGACATGGTGCTGGAAAAGGAGCTGAGAATTCTACATCGTGATCTGCAGGCAATAGGAAGTGAACTGTGTCATTGGGCATAGCTTGAGCATAGGAGACCTCAAAACCCACTCCCACAGGGACACACTTCCTCCAACAATGCCACACCTCCTAATAGTGTCATTCCCTTTGGGGTCCATTTTTTTAAACCACCACAAATAGTTAGGCCGAAATTTAATTTATTGGACTATGGAATGAGGGGTGGATAGATGGAAATGCTGTTTGATCAGTCCTCTGATTCTCAAGATGGTTGCTTGTGAGTGAAATTTTCTCATAGCCTCCAACAAAGACTTGTTATTTGTTGAGGCGAATGACAATAGAAATTTTCGTGGGATATTATTTTGATAGATATGTAGCACAAATTCAAATGGGTTGCTCTATTTTCAAAAGAGGAAATAAAAATGTTTTTACATCTGAAGGTTTGGTCAAGACTGCCACCCTCCTCCACTCCATCCCCTGCCTTGGTTTAGCCATGTGTTCTGTTCTTCAGCCAGGTTGTTTCCTTGAAGCAACTACTTGTTAGTTTAGTCTTTTAAGACAATCTCGGTATGAATGTGAGTATGATGATGTTACACATGAGTTCCTGGCTGGTTAGGTACATTGGTCATTGAGAAGACAAGTTTCCCAACCCACTTGTCCTTTTCTGCAGCATGGATGGAAGGAAAAACGATGGGGATTGGCAATGCAGTGTTAGTAATGAATTGCTCCTGGAACGCAGTAGGTACTATATCTACTGTGTAAGACAAAGTGTGAATCATGTACGTGGTATTTTGTTTAGTTTTAAAAGAGTAGTTCTAGAGGAGGGCACCAGGCAAAGAAAAATATCTAACTTCTGCTGTAGGAAAACGAGCCAAATAAAATGGAAATGGCTTGAAAAGACAAGAGCCTAGAGATGGTGGTGTTACGTGATGCTAAGAAAGCATGGTGGTTGCCTTCCAGTGCAGTGTGCGTCATTTCTGCTGCAGAGTAAATGGTCCAGGAGTAAATGGTAATTGGGAACAAATCTCTAATAAAATAAGAGGGTCCAATGTTCTTTAAAAATGTCTTTCTTTTGATCTAAGCGCTCCCATCCCCTAGAGAGTTCAGTGATTATGAGTATAGATCAATTTCTGCCTAGTCCACACTTACCAAGTTCTACCATGGAAATAATATATAACTTAATCTCAAAACCTTTGAAATTTCCCTTCTCTTACCTCTACTTCTTTGGAGACCCATTCATTGACTTCTTCAAGGTGATGATATTCTTTTATAATCAGAAGATTTGACACATGCCAGCTTTGTAAGAACCACCCCATCAATTTAATGGTTACCTTGTATATGTCAGAATCTGTGGGAGTTGCACAAAAAAAGACTTCATCTTTGTTCTTGAAGGTATTGACATGCAACAGTAATGAAGTGTGGTCAGTTCTATGAGTAGTAGATATGGAGGAGAGTGGGCTACGGAAAACTTTGCAGAACAGATTGGGATTAATCATGAGCAATACTGTTTGCTCACTGGGTTGAGGTATGAGTATGTTTGAGGAAGGATGACAGGAAGGCCAGTGGTCACTCTTGCCTAAGATAGTAGGCTCTTGGCATTTTTGCATCAAGTTGGTGGTTAGACAAATTATAGGGCCGTCATAATTCTACAGCTCTACTCAGTGGTTGCCTTTTAAACAAGTGTGCATAGAGAAAACCAACATTGTATGTTATTTACATATTGCCTGGGTTGAGTGGAAATGGTTACATTTGTTAACATTTCTTGTAGAAAAAGGAGACAGGAATATTCAACTCTTTGGGAAGATGTCTGATGCCATTAAAAGGCACTTGTTTCCAGCTGGATGCTGATTTGCTCCCTGGTCCTCTCTGTTTCCTGAAGGCATTTCTGCACACTCTATGGCTGACCACGCTCATTGCTCTCTATTCCATGTGACTAGATGGTACAATGATAGTCACTCACATCTGTGACCTGTTTGTCCCAAACACACTAGTCTTCTCATTAGGACATGGTTGATCATCTAAGTCTAAATCTTATAAAACTTTGGAGAGATGTAGTTTGAGATGAGCTTTGTGTGACAGACAGCAGTCAGTTCAAAGCCTGCTTGGTATCAGGCTTGAATAGAATGGTCCATAAGAAGATCTCATAGGGTTTCCTTTATTAGGGAAAAAGGACAGATGGCTTTCTCCATCTGAGGTCGTACACAATGAACAATAGATCCAGCACTTGCTTCCTAACCATGTGAGTGACAGCTTCATGAAGTGAGCAATACTTTTCTTTTTTTCTTTCTTTTTTTTTTTTAATAGATCTACTAGTGTGACATTTACTCATTGCTACTAGACTCAGATGTTTTGCTGGTGGGCCCAGACTGTCCTTTTGTAGAGTGACAAAAAAAAAATTGGGGTAAAAGATGGTTCCATACAGAGGGCCATTGTATATGCCTTCCTTGTTAAGACCAATTTTGTGTTTTTAACACAATCAAAGGGAAGTTCAATAACCAATACCTCTGGGTTTTAATTATTTGTGATAATTTATAACCAGTGGGTTTTGCTATGCTAACACATACTGAAATTTTCATAAAATTAATTGTGATATATTAGACCAGAAGATTTATGGTATAATGTACCAGTAACATTTTTAAGCATTATAACTTTGTTTTGAGCCACTATATTTAAGTATCAACTACACTAATTTATCCTATTGAAGTTAGCAATTACTTTCAGGTTTTATATACAACGTTAGTTTTCCCATTAGTCTTTTCAAGAGTGTTGCATATAGAGTTGGACTTTATTTTTTATAATCAATTTTATTATTTAAGTTTAACTAATGTAAAACCACAAAATTATTCATAATAGTGGGATATCATAAAATATTTAGAAACGTGTATGTTGTAAAATACTTAAATGTGCTTATCTCTTCCTTTATTTCTTTATGGTTAAAAACTGTCTAAATATTCTCTTAGGTTTTTCAAAGTACAGTGATCTACTGTGATCTATAGTTACTATGCCATGTATCAACTTTTTATTCTAATTATAACTTAGTAACAACTGGTCTAACTTCACCTTTCCTTCCCCTCATCCTGCCTAGCCTCTGGCAACTAGCATTCCACTCTCAGTTTCTATGGGAAATTGTTAGTTTAACTTTAGAAGGAACTTCTCTGAATTCTTGCACTATTTTTTTCTTTTTAGACAAGTAGTCAGCTATTTAGCCTTTTTAAATGTGTCTATTTGTTCTCTGGGATAATTTAGTTGATTTTCTAGATAGTTGACAATATTATTATAAAACATTTTATGAGAGAGTCTTTATTATGCATTCATCATATGGAAGGTAATACTCTGGCTTCTGTAACTAAATTAGTTTGTAAAAATGATTTTTCTTTCTGTAAAACAGTCTCAAGTTAAAACAGTAGCTGTTGATTTATTAGAGCCATATGAAATCGTGTTTTTATTTTCAATTTTTGCTATGTTTTAGTGCAGTTAGCTTAAAAATTTGAGATGGAAGTAATCTGTATAAGTAAATTAGAATATTTTTAACTGAAGAAAAGTAGATTTAGAACTTTTGATTATGAATATGTTTTAAGTCAAGGGATAAATAGAATATTAATTGTCAGGAAAATAAAAGATGCTTTGAAAAATTTAGGCTGGTCCATTGTACAGACAAAGGAATATACTGAAACACACAGTTTTCAAGTGGGTGGTCCCAACTTTATGAGCTATGAAGTCTCAGGAAAAGGCCTGGGCTTTGTGTGTCATGTAATTCTGCTTTGTGCTGCATAAGAAGAAATGTCCCTTAAAAGATGGGTTCTTTTATCTCTGCACTTTTTACAGCATGGAATTGATCTCACAGGAATTATTCCACTGAATTCCTGTAGCAATCCAGGCCCAATATCTGGTTGGATTTATTATAGACACCTATACATAAGAAATCAGGTCCCAGAGCTAACTCCGTCTGCCCAGGGTAGAGGTGATGGTTTCTTCTTTATCCAACTCTATAAGGATGGGTTTTCTGCTGATATGCAATGATTATTAGCCTTAGAGTGAATTGTTGATCAACAGAGACAGATGGTCGTTAGCACATTGGTTGCTACTGGAAACCATGAGTCAAATGCACCTATTTAGAAGTGACAACCACAGAGCACACTTTATTTTGATAACCTGCATCTCCTCTGTGGCAGGAGAAATGTTAAGGCTGTGTAAATTTCTGCCTGTTGTTTATGATTTGGCAGCTCAATTTGCTCGTGGTTTAGTGCTGCTTTGATCCTTTAAAGCAGGATCATGGAAGTCTCTATCTACCACTTTAGCTCACTTGAGCTAAATTAAACGTTCAATTATCAGGATCTAACTTAATAAAATTGAAGATATGTTTATTACACAATTGAGTTTTAATTTAGAGATCTCATTATCTTTTATTGGAAAACTTCTATCTAGTAATTCAGACAGTTATTTTAATTTTCTTTAAATTTAAGGGAGTTTGGGAAGCACGAGGTAGTTTGGAGAGCCTATGGCTACAGGGGATTATAAAGTAATACTACATGTGGCGTGTAATAGGCTCTCTGTCTTCATCCACTTTGTCATGGACTTCACGCAGACATGTAGTCTGCCCCTTCCCATCCTTCCTGTCCCTGATGAGTCTTCACAGGACATACACCAGGACGCTTCTAAAATGCAGAGCTTGTGTTCTGCTTCCTATGCTCTTTGGAAGGAGGCCAAGCGGACCACAACCTGCCTTTTCTGTTCCACTGGACACAACACTTAGTAGTGTTCAGCCACAGGAAGCCTTGATTTCCTGAGACTTGCTCTCTTCCTGCTTTGTTTCCTCTGTCTGGAATGTTCTGCACTCTTTTTCTCTGGCTTGCAGATGCCTCCCCATCCGTTATGACCTACTCAGATGTCAAGTTCAAACGATCAGCCTTCTTTCCCTCCGGTCTTTCAGGTGTATCTAGAAGTACTGTGAGGACATGATATACTGCTCTCCATAGAACATACTATAGAATAATTTATATCTCAATAGTTTAGTTATTTCTGGGAGGGTCCAGCTTCCACAGTGTCTCATCTGTAGTGCATGCTTAGTATTCATTTAATTAAAAAAATCTGCTTGCCGGGCGTTGGTGGCGCACGCCTTTAATCCCAGTACTCGGGAGGCAGAGCCAGGCGAATCTCTGTGAGTTCGAGGCCTGCCTGGGCTACCAAGTGAGCTCCAGGAAAGGCGCAAAGCTACACAGAGAAACCCTGTCTCGAAAAAAAAAAAATCTGCTTTCCGAGGCCCCTATGAAATGTTGGAGAGAAAAAAAAAACCAGTATAAACGACAGCATATTACAATGGAAAATTTGGGGCTAACCTCAGCTACCACTCATAATAATCTCTCTTATATGTCCATTAAGTCAATGGAGTTGGATCATATGACTTCTAGTCTAGCCATAAAGTTTGTCCATGTAAATCCATTTGCTTGATTTCAATAATGGCACATAGCAAGTGTACATGTTAATCTGGAAGGAGATCCCTTGATTCTTGTGATTTTTGGAGTCAGGGTCTCTCATACCCCAGGTTGGTTCCTACCTTGCTATGTAGCTGAGGCTGGCTTTGAACTCCTGAATCTTCTTGCCTCCACCTCCCAAGACTAGTATTATTAGAGTATGCTACCAGTCTTAATTTTTTTTTTTGAGACAGGGTTTCTCTGGGTAACTACCTGGATGTCCTAGAACTCTAACTCACAGAGATCTACCTGTCTCTGCCTCCTGAGTACTGGGATTAAAATCATGTGCCACCACTGCCCAGCTTGATTCTTAATTCACAAAACTTTGCAAAAATATTCCAAATGTCAATTGAACAAAAAATTTATGAAAATTGGTTTACAATAAAAAATACTGTTAGAATTTTGAAAGATTTGGGGTTTTTCCTTCAACTTCTAGAAAAAATATAGAATGAATACTGTAAAAATTATTCTCCCCCCAGTTCTTAAGCTCCACGTTAGAATTTGAAGTACAAAGGAAATCATCAGTATGAAAAATAAGCATGGTGTTGAAGGTTGAAGTTTTCTATATAAAGTACTCCCTGGAAAGATGCTGGTTTAATTTCTCTTCTCATAGTTCATGGCATGTGACTGACAGTCAGTAATATTTAATGTAATGAATTACAGAGGCTTAGGAAACCTCGGGTCCTAAAGAGCAAATCCAAGATGGTAGATAGGATTTTCACATTACTGTGAGGACAAAGCGGAAGTTGACATGGTTGATCTCTTGGGGGCAATCCATCTAGTACTATAGTCACCTAATTTATTTTAGAAAGGGAAAAAGCTTCTTTTTAATAAATGCTTCTTATATAAGGTCTAACAGCAAGGAGGCCAGAGGAAATTGTATAATTCTGAGCTGGGTAAATTAGAGTTTAGTGCCTTATATAATTGGGTGGTTTTGGCCAGCATGATTTCATTGGCATTCACTACATTTACATTTTGGCATTGCCTTTCCACGTTAATAGAGGTTTTTCATTTAAGTGATTTGAATATCACTGTTATAAAATGGTATGATATTCATAGTCAATGCAGAATAATGTCAGCTCTTTTC
>CABHPP010146530.1:26313-38838 GCA_902168425.1 Peromyscus attwateri | reverse complement strand
AGAGAGAGAGAGAGAGAGAGAGAGAGAGAGAGAGAGAGAGAGAGAGAAACAATTAAAATAAAATAAAATAATCAGGATAAGACACTGATGCCAAGTTGGGCCAGGATGTATCTATCACAAGACCATTTTTCAAGAGACAAGGAACGCTTAGGAACTGCAGGAGTGGGATGGGGTCTTAGGCAAGGTGATGGGAGACTGGGCAGTGAACATGATGAAGCTTGGTACTTTAGCAATTACACAGTCACACTGTAAGAAATTTTATACCATACTTCAAAAAGAAAAACAAATAACCTGACCTAATAGCTAGTGGTCATGGCCTCCTGCATTTTGTTGTAGCCATTCATGCAAATGTCCATTGTCTTTTTTCCCCATTTTAATAAAATTAGTGCCCCAGTGCACCCACCATTCTGAAACTTGCTTTCTCCTTGATAATTACATCAGATGTGTGCCCCCATTTTGATCTATGTAGGCTTACACAGACAGAGGTTTGGGTTATATAACTTTTCATTTTGTATGTATACTATGCTTGATCATTCCACTCCTTGACTTCATTAGTCAAATGTGTCATGAACACTGCCACTATTTCAGGCCGGTTCTAGATGGGAAGGATTCAGTAGTGAGCAAACAAAGTCTGCCTTCATGAACTGATGTTCTAGTTTGAGACAGAAAATTAGAGCACTCGACTAGTGACATGATAAGAGGACATGAGTGTAAGTGCACAGTCAGATACACAGGCTCTAGAGAAGAGGCCAGCTTCTGTGGAGGGGTGGGCCAGCCATTAGGATTTGCTCAGGACTGCACAGGCTCAGCACTGGACGCCCTAAGCCCCAGATAGACCAAGACCATCCGTCATCTGCTCTCAGTCAGCACAGGCCTCTCCTGGAGGTGTCAATGAAGCAGGGTCCTCTGCCATGTTATTGGAAGTTGGCCATGTCTCTTACTCATGTCTGGGGCAAGAGCTTTCTAAACACAAGGAGCTGAGCCACTGAACTGGTTTATGAACATGGGAAATATGTGAAAATGGAGACCCAAGGACTGAGCCAGGGTTGAAAGGGGAAGAGGAAGAGATTTTAGTAAGGAACCCCAGGGCCTCTCAGAGCCAAGTAGGCAAAGGAAGGGTGCCAGAGAAGATGCCAGAGCCTCATCTGAGCAAGATGAGGACACAGGAGTCATCACTGGCCCTGACATACATGTCCACTGTCCACTGATTCCTCAGGATGCTGGGACGAAATCTGCGATGAGTTCAGGAGTGGAACAGAAAAGGAGTGTGGATGAGGGGTGCAGATAGCTCCTCAGAGAAGTTCAGTGAAGAAAGAAAGAGAGAGATATGGGCTGTTTAGCCAGGGTGCAAGGTGAGGATCTGAGCCAGCATGGCTGAGGTGGTCCTAAGTGCCAGGCAGGGGCGCTTAGCCTACTGTTAGCTCCTTTATCTTGTTCTTCTAAAGTCTTGCTGCCCAGCGAAGACCCCATGGGGTTTTTGCTATTGAAAAGAAATGTCCTTGGTAAGGATGTGTGTTTTGTCAACATGTCACCCAGCAGACTTGTGTATTGGTTCAACATTTCTGTTTTGTGGGAAAATGAAACTTTGCTACTGTTTCCTGCAGTGTTCTTAGGCCAACACCTCCAGGCCCCTTGAATTTTAGTCTCTAAGAATGCCTGGCCTACCCTCTCTGTGCCTACAGTGATTGTATAGCCACACAGAAAGCTCCAGGAAGACAGGGGCTGTGTGGCTCCCGTGACTTCCTTCTTTCCTCAGAACATCTGCTGACGCCTCCTGATCCCCTGATAGAGGAAGGGACCCCTGAGAACCTAACAGTAACACCTAACAGCAAGGCTTTCGTGGGCCAGGAGCTCCTGAGATGTGAGTTCTCACACAGCAGAAGAGCTGTGAGCTAGCCAGGCCTGCTTTAGGAACAGTGAGCCAGAGCTCTTGAAGAGCCCATAGGGAAAACCTAGGTAGCCAAGTGCTCAGTAATCCAAGACCAAGGCCAGCTGGATGGAGAGCCAGCTCCAGCTTCCCCGGAGCATCTACAGGGTTTTGGCAGGTGGATTGTTCTCCGTGGCCATAGCTCAAGTCCCAGGGACCTCTCCTCTAGACCAGGTGGTCTATATAGTGCCTGGTTAGAACCCTGGGTTCTAACAGATGGGCCCTTTATATATGTATGCACTTGTTCACACACACACACACACACACACACACACACACACACAGAGAGAGAGAGAGAGAGAGAGAGAGAGAGAGAGAGAGAGAGAGAGAGATTATCCAACATATACCAATATGGACACAGACACACAGTGATGGACCTATACATACATATACATATATACATACATATACACACACACACACACACACATATATATATATATAATACATGCTGACATATACTATACAGTGACACACTGAATGTCTGGGGACATTCCATCAACTACACACACAGCAAAATAGTGATGAACTCAGCACAGATGCACACTCACGTGTACATAATGCTGTCACACCAACACATGTACACTTTCTTTTCTTTTTCTTTTTTTGTTTTTTCAAGACAGGGTTTCTATGTGTAGGCTTGGATGTCCTGGAACTCGCTCCGTAGACGAGGCTGGCCTTGAACTCACAGAGATCCGCCTGCCTCTGACTCCCAAGTGCTGGGATTAAAAGTGTGCACCACCACTGCCCAGCACACGTACACATTCTTACACATACACACACACACACACACACACACACACAAATATCTGACATCTGCAACCACACTGGCACACTAGAGACATGCCAAAGCACATCTCTGCACAAAATACTTGCAGAGAGCACACTCCCTGACCCACATGGTCACACACATTCTTACAGTCCTCAGTTTCTCCTGGGACTGGTGCATAATCCTTCCTCTCCTAGGGAGAAATGGTATCCCAGAGAGAACAGAGGTCTCCCGTCCCATCCTAAGCACTGCTGGATCCTGTGTGACATCACCAGCCCCCTCACTGCTGCCACTGCTGGAAGTTCTGAGCTCTGTGCTGGGGGCACCAGGCACTGACACTTGGCTCTTGTTGGGAGAACAGAGAGAGTCTCTCTTGTCCACGGCCTGTGCTCGGCTCCAACTGCTGCCTCTCTTGGAGACCTCTGCCCAGGCTGTAAAGGTATGTGGGACCCGGGCAGCCAGGGCCAGGCACAGGACCCATGGGGGACAACCTCAGGAGGGATGGTGGTGTCTCAGACCGGCTGTGGGAGCACAGCCTGGTGTGCATTGGAGAGGCCAGGATGCACCTCCCTCTGCTAGAATTCTATAGCCTGCTGTGCAGGAGTTTGGCAGGGGGAGGCCTCTAGATCAGCCTAGCATGGGACAGCCTTCTGTTGCAGCTATTTTCTGGGCTGGGTGGACTCCGATTTGGTAGATGTTCCTGGCCACAGGTGAATGGGTTTCAGTGTCCCACCTAGCCACAGAGTGGTGCCTCAAAGACCTTTCCTGAAGAGAGGGTGATGTAAGAGATGCCAAGCTATATAGCCCAAGCCCCACAGCAACCCAAAGTGGGGTCTTTGAATGAATAATTTGCACCAAGCCCTGTGGGAGGTACAGAGCCTATGAGGTTCCAAGCCCCTGAACCAAACCTTGGACAGTAGGCTTCTCCCACTGTGCTGCTGGCTGCATGGACCAGCTGTCTAGTCCTTCTACCACTTGAACTCACACAGACACTGGCTACTTAGGGGATTTCATGGTTCTGGCCCAAAGTTCCCGGTGTAGTTGCTGTTACTAAACCCTGGGGAAAGTACCCAGGCAAGAGTGTATTCAACACAGAGCTCATCCTGGGACTGTCCACAAGAATTCAGGGTTGCCAACATGCCTATGTGTGAGTCTGGAAAGCCCAGGCTATCCCAAAACAGTAACAGCCAAGAAAGTCCTGTTCTGAATCATGTGTGGTAGCACATGTCAGTGTTCTTACCATTTGGGAGGCTAGGGCAGTTCAAGCAAGGCCAACCTGGGGTATACAGCAAGCTCAAGGCCAGCATGGGCTAAAGAGCAAGGCCCTGCCTAAAAAAAAAAAAATAGAGAAACAAAAATACATAAAGCCTATTTCAAGGTCTCAGTGCCTCACTGAGAAGTAAGAGGAAACATTCAGCTTTAGGCCTGCAAGGGTCCTGCCTGCTCTGGAGGCCATCTTGGAGTTCTGGAGCTTCTGTCAATCACAAGAGTCTTCCTGTCCTGGGTGTCCCCAACCTTTGCAGAGACGCTGCCAGGCAGGGACCCCCTAGCTGTCCCTCTCCATCCCTTCTGAACTGTTTGGTGAGAAAGGCTGGGTCTGGCAAGTGTCATTTGTCTCATCCATGCATGGACCTCTGGCCTTTAGGGTATCTGAAGTTTAAGGTGGACAAGAGGGCAGCCCTGCCTGGAGGCCAAGCCCCTTTGTGCCTGGTCTTCCCTGTATCCCCAGAGCCCATCTCATCACAGCTACAGAATGGCCTCCAGCCCAGCTGGAGTTTCTAGCCCACAGGTGAGTGGTTCTTATTCTTCCCCACAACACCCAGCACCCTGCACCAGGGACTCACTTTCTCCCAAGGCTGAGGAAATCTGTAGAGATACCGGCCAGCCCTGTGGGCTTTCAACCAGAACTTGTATCTGCCAGGTTACTGTAAACTCAGAGAGATGGCCATTTGCAAGGAAAATTGAGAAGAGATTTGCCTGGGAGCTATAAGAAGTAAATTTGGTTAGAAAAAAAAATATGACATTGGTTGTGAAAATAAATAGGTTCAAATCCTGCCTTGGCCACATGTAAGGCCTTGGACAACTCCTCTCTGGCTTCGGTTTTCTTTCCTTATAATTGCTGTGATGGCCAGCAGCCTCTCAAGATCATTAGGAGAAGCAAGTGTGATGTGAATGATTAGATGGAGGAGTGGGTGGGTACCAGGGAGGAGAACCAATAAAGGAAGGGAAGGAAAGAGGTAGGTAAGCTGATTAGTAGTGATGTTGGCAGAACCAGGGCCTAGGCCAAAGGAAGAGGAGGTAGCTTGCTGATCTTCACCACCTCTTTCTTTTAATGTCTTCAGCCCTCTAGGGCCAATGGGAGGAGCATCAACCTGGGGCCATCAGCTAACCCAAAGTGAGTTCTGTTTTCCAAGACAAAATTCCTACCTGGCTGTTCCGTGGCTGGCTCTCTTTGCTTTAGAAATAAAACCCAAGGTCCCTGGTGTACTCAAAACCTTCACCAGCTGGACCAGAATCCCTCTCACCCTGTGCCTGCTCAGCTTCATCTCTCATTAACTTCCCAGTTTTGGCTCAGGCTAAGCCCTCTACCTGGAATGACCCCAAACATCTTCACGGTCAGCAACTCTTCACCCTCAGGCCCTTCTGGCCAGGGGCGGGGGTGGGGGTGGATGGAGGAGAGTGCCTTCTGTACCATGTACCTGATTATCTATCTTAGTATTAACTGGTCTGTGAGCTGGGCTGGGTATAGGGAAAGGTGTGTGAGGCTCTGTCTTCTGAGCTTCTTTGGGCTGTTAGACATGATGTTCTTCAGGGTCGATGCCATGAAGCTCCTGAAAGGCCACCTGCATTTTTCAGCTCTAAAATTAACCAGAGACCCAGCTTCCTGGGATTCCAAACGCTGATCTTTATTCTTCTCCTGTCCACAGTGCCCGACCCACAGACTTTGACTTCCTCAAAGTCATTGGCAAAGGGAACTATGGGAAGGTAAGGAGAGGAGAGTGGGGCTGGGGTCTCTCCCTTCTGTTGCCGTCTACCTGCTGTCTTCCATTAGCCTATGCAAAAAGAAGGCTCACATACCAAATTCCTGCAGACTGAGTGTGGGGCTGCCGGGGGAACCCATCATCCCTGTTATCTTGTGTCTGTACTTTTCTTCAGGTCCTACTGGCCAAGCGCAAGTCCGACGGAGCCTTCTATGCAGTGAAGGTGCTGCAGAAGAAGTCCATCTTAAAGAGCAAAGAGGTACCAGAACTCAGCAATGGTCACTTCCCCTCCTGCATCTTGATCCCCAGCCTAGGGTGACTTCCCAAGATGGTTCCACCTCCAAGAGGTCCAGTGGGGACAGCTCAGAAAGTCCAGCTGGCACACAAGACCCTAACCTTTTTAAAGGAAGACAGGCCAAGCCATCTCCCTAGGAGCCTTCTGGAGGATGAGAAGGTCTCTACCTTCCAGTCATTAACAGGATCCACGGGTGGACCAGCTATCTGCCCTCTCTAGGTGTCAGGCTCTCCATGAACATACTGTGGGCTCACACTGCACCTCCTTCAAAGGTCCCTCAGCCTGGCCAGCTTGTGTAGGCGTGGAGTTTTACTGTCCCAACTGCCTGCTCCCAAATAACCAGCAGCTATTTCCCAAATAACCGACTCAGAGACTTAATATAAATTACAAATGCTTGGCCAATAGCTCAGGCTTGTTACTAACTAGGTCTTACAACTTAACCCATTTCTATTAATCTATGTGCTGCCCTGAGGCTCATGGCTTTTACCTTTATCCCATTTTGTGTGTCCAACTTATTTTCCATCTGGCTGGTGACTCTTCTGACTCTGCCCTTCTTCATTCCATCATTCTCAGTTTCTCTTTCCTGCCTAAGTTTATCTTGTTCAGCTATTGGCCAGTCAGCTTGTTAATTAAACCAATCATAGCAACATATATTCACACAGTGTACAGAAGGATTATTCCACAGCAAGCTTAGATCTCTAGATGCCTCAGTGGACTTGAATCCCTTCAACACAGTTAGGATAGAGAGAGGATAGCATGCCAAGTCAAACTACTCAGGATACAGAATGATTCATGCCAACAAGGAGGGGAGGTCTTCCTGCATAGGTGGTCTTGAACTGACCCTGACAGTAAACAGCATTCGGATAGTTTGAAAAGAAGGTGGCATGCCCAGGGGGTAGGGAGATGACTAAAATGACATAGCACTCTCTGTGCAAGCATGAGGACCTAAATTTGATCCCACAAAACCCACATAAAAAAGCTAAGCATGAAAAAAAAAAAAAAAAAAGCTAAGCATGGCAGCATGTATCTCTAATACAGTGCTGTGGAGATGGAGAGAAAGGACCCCTTTGTCTTGCTAACTGGTTAGACTAACCCAGTCAGTAGACTACAAGTCCAGTGAGAGACCCTGTCTCAAAGAATAAGGTGGAGAGCGCTGGAGGGAGACATCCATCATCTACTTCTTGTACACACACACACACACACACACACACACACACACACACACACACGGGTGGTGGGGGGCAATCCAGGTGTATAAAATAGCAGGATCAAATGTTGTAGAATATTATTTTAAGATGTGTTACATTTGTTTATGCTGTGGAATATTTGTTTAATGATGCAAAGATGTGTTACATTTATTAATGTTGTTTTTGTTTAACTCTGTGAAGCTGTGTTACTTTGTCTGTCTAAAACACCTGATTGGTCTAATAAAGAGCTCAATGGCCAATAGTGAGGCAGGAGAAAGGACAGGTGGGGCTGGCAGGCAAAGAGAATAAATAGGAGAAAAAAAGAAAAAAGATCAAGGAATGAGAGAAGGAGGACGACTTTGGGAGCCAGCCACCCATCCACCCAGCTACACAGTCAGACACAGAGTAAGAAGGAAAGAAAAGGTATACAGAAACAGAAAAAGGTAAAAAAACCCAGAGGCAAAAGATAGATGGGGATAATTTAAGTTAAGAAAAGCTGGCTAGAAACAAGCCAAGCTAAGGCTGAGCATTCATAAGAAATAATAAACCTCTGTGTGTTTTATTTAGGAGCTGGGTGGTGGGCCCCCCACAAACACCAAAAGAGTAAAACAACCAACTATAATCAAAGGCATGAGTATAGGTATTCATGACATTTTTTTTTCTAGAGAGCTTCCCTGGGACTCAATCATCTTGTCATAGTATATGCTTTGCTTGTTACCCAGGGGCAGGGGTTTCTGAAGTTACACTAGTATGAAGTGACTGGGGATGAGGCTCAGGACACTGACTTTTAAGTATTAACAAGGAGGCTAGGCCTGGCTTGGGAACAAAAGAGAGCCAATGTGGGTATTTGAACTGGGGCAGGAAAAAGCCTTGGGCAAGACACCTCCATAAACCAGGCTACTGGATTGTGCTGGAATGAAAGGAGCTGTACTAGACTGTGACATGGACCCTGTCTGTGTGACTCCACAGCAGAACCACATCATGGCAGAGCGCAATGTACTGCTAAAGAATGTGAGGCACCCCTTCCTTGTGGGCCTGCGCTACTCCTTCCAGACCCCAGAGAAGCTCTACTTTGTGCTTGACTATGTCAACGGAGGAGAGGTAAGTGGACCTCAGGAAGGGAGCTGTCCTCCCGTGTGCCCACTGTGTACCCACTCCAGAGTGATCTTCCTGAATCCCTTCAACAGACCCACTTAGTAGTCTAAAGAAACTGAGAGGCTCAGCTCAGCAAGTCACGTCTCAAGACAACCAGTCTATACCAAGTCCTTTTCACCCCTGCTGTTGCAGGGGTATTTCCCACACAAGGTGGCTCATAATCACGTTCGTAGACCTTAGGAAAGGGCTCTGTCAAGAGAAGTGTGTGGTCACTATTTCCAATACTTCCTTTTCCTACACCCAGGCCACAGGCCCACACCCATCACTATCATTTTTTTAAATTTTATTCATTTCTATGTATGTGTATTGTACATGCCTATTTTTATGTGTGGGGCAAATGTGTAGGTACATGTGTGTTTGCACATGGAGGGCAGAGATTGATGTCAAGAGTCATCTTCAATTTCCCTTCCATTTTTATTCAACAAATCAGGGTCTCTCAACCAAACCCAGAGCTTGACAGTGTAGCTAGTCTTGCTAGCCAGCTTGCACTGATGATCCCGTGCCCATCTTCTGAAGCTGGAATTACAGATAGGCAACTATGCCCACCTGGTATTTATATTGATCTCTGGAGACCTGGACTTGGGTCCTTACACAGCAAGTGCTTTAACCACCAAGCTATCTCTCTAGCCTGATGTCACTATCCTCAGTAGAGACCCAAGTCACCTGCAAACCCCAAAGCAGGGCAGGGACAAGCTGGGTACCATCTTGGACTTTGCTTTGTCTCACCGAACAAGGGGGCCAAATTTAGTGGGGGCTTTCCTCAATTGCACCAGGTTTGGCCTATCACCAAATGTTTTTCAGCCTGAGTCCAACAGGGGAGGTTTTATCCTGCACATCCCCAAGTGATGGCTTTGCAACCAACAAAGCAGACCAAACAGGGAGATCTAAGCTGAACTCAATGTGACATCCTAATGCTTGGGTTGGAGAAAAAGCACGTTTTTGTTGGGTATGGTGCCTCACACCTATAATCCCAACATGTGGGATACAGAGGTAGGAGGACTGAGTTCAAGGCCAATCTGGGTTGTATAGAGTCTACCCCTCCCACCCTACCCCAACCCCACACACAAAGTATGTCTTGAACTACCTGGTTTCAAATTCCAGCTCTGCCAACTGTGAGATGTGGGACCTTAGACAATCCATGTAACTCCTCCTCCTTTGACATGAAACTGGTGTCATGGCTGAGATCTTGAAGATAGTCATGAGGATTAAACAAGAGCTGTGAGGGAGGCTGACTTGCAGCCTGGAACACAGTAGCTGCTTAATTATGCTGACTGAAGGCATGGAGAGCACACGTGCCCTGAGAGGTGGGGTCAGCATGCAGTCTTTTGGTTCAAGTACACTGAAGTGTAGACTAGGGTAACTGGCCTACATGGAATAGAGGGTCTTGAAGGCTCATGTCTGGTGATCTCAGAGCTGGAATCCAGCCACCATCTCACTGTCCCCTCTCCTAGCTCTTCTTCCACTTGCAGCGGGAGCGCAGGTTCCTGGAGCCCCGGGCCCGTTTCTACACTGCAGAGGTGGCCAGCGCCATTGGCTACCTACACTCTCTCAACATCATTTACAGGTGAGGCCTGCTCTCGGCTCATGGTCAGTCCCGGGACCTTTTTGCTCCACCAGGCAGGGATTATGTGGGCCGTGAAGTCTCATTGAGCTTGGTCCTTTGACTGACGCAGTCTCTTATTTAGTGTTGGGGTGTCCTCCTTTCTAGAGTCAAGTACCCAGCCCCCCTGGGTTTTCTTTTTCGCCTGTGGGAGCGTCCATGAGTAGTTTTCCTGCTAGGACCCCAGTCCCCAATTCACTAAGTAAATGGCTGTTTTCTCTTATTTTCTGCAGAGACTTGAAGCCAGAAAACATTCTCTTGGACTGCCAGGTGTGTGTTTGTGTGTGTGTGTGTGTGTGTGTGTGTGTGTGTGTGTGTGTGTGTATCTGTACATGCAGCACAAATCTGTGCTCTCCAGCCATGGTCTGTGTACATTGGTATTTATGCATTACACATATATGCATATAATAACATATCTTCTTGTGTGTATGTGTACATATGTGCTCATGAACATATCTATGTATATAAACATGTGCACAGGAGACTATGTGCATGTATGTCAGTATAGATATATATACAGACCTGTGGCGGCGGGGGGGGGGGGGGGGGGGGGGGGGGGGCACGTGTGGCCAGGTGGAAGCTAGGGATCTGTAGACCTTCCATGTTTCCTGATTCCCTGGAGACAGACCCTGAGATGGAGAATGGAATGTAGGTTTCTTGGGGAACACTTTCTAAAAGATACAGCTTTAAGGGGAATGAAGAAAACAGGGTGGGCAGAGGGAGAGGGGCAGCTGCATTGTGTTTGTAGGATAGGCCTCAGTACATGTAGCAGGAACCTTAGAAGGTCTTATTAATAAAATCAAACCTGAGGCCAGTTATTGGGGTGAATGCTGGAAGATCAGAGAAGCAGAACAAGCCACAGCTACCTCACCTTGCCAATTCTTTAGCTGATCCTGTTTCCTCAGACTGGATGCCTCTGAGTCCTCATCCAGAATGGGTGTCAGCTGAACTGCTGCTCAAAAGCCTAAAAGCTTAACCAGCCAAATGCGTCTAGTTTCTGGTCCTCATGCCTTATATACCTTTCTGCTTTCTGCTATCACTCCCTGGGATTAAAGGCTCACTTCTTGGGATTAAAGGCGTGAGTCACCGTGCTTGGCTGTTTCCAATGTGGCCTTGAACTCACAGAGATCCAGAGGGATTTCTGCCTCTGGAATGCTAGGATTAAAGGTGTGAGTGCCACCATTTTCTAGCCTCTGTATCTAGTGGCTGTTCTGTTCTTTGACCCCAGATAAGTTTATTAGCGTGCACAATATTTCGGGGAACACAATACCACCACAGTACATCTCACAGAATGGGAGCCCTAAGCAGGGATGGCTCTACTGCACGGTAATAGGTTGACACAAGGGAATTTGGACCTTCATGGCCCCCACTGTTCAGCTGCTGGATGTGGATTGCCCACTAGGGAGCAGCATAGTTTTGGACAGGAGTACAGTCCCAGCAGTGAGGATTAGGCACGGCCGCTCCTAAAGTCTGATAGCTCTCAGTATCTGTCTACTTTCTCCATCCTCACGCCTAGCTAGCATTGGTGGACTTGATTTCTCAGTCTTTGGCCCTCCCTCAAGGGGATTGCTACCCAGCAGAGAACATCCTGGAGTTGCTACTGTTGTAGGCATGGACCTAAGTCATGATGAGCTAGGGAAGGCTGCAGAGTGTCACATCCCCAGCCTGTGCCCTCAGACCTCCTGGCATTCGGGCCAGGAACCCTGAGTCTGCATAGAGCATGCAGCGTGTGTCTCCTCGCCATACTGCACAGCCGTTGCTCTAGGGAGTGGCATTTGAGCTTTGACCACCAACCCCTTCCTGTTGTCTCTCACCCACAGGGACACGTGGTACTGACGGATTTTGGCCTCTGCAAGGAATGTGTGGAGCCTGAGGAGACCACATCCACCTTCTGCGGCACCCCCGAGGTATGTGAAAGATCTGGGGAGAAGGCTGACCATAAGTGGCTGAGGCCACAGCCCCTAAATAAAGCCACCAGGCTACAGCAGCGAGGCCTCACTCCACCCTCACAAGCTCTTCCCTGAGTCAGCCATAAGGAGCCTTCACCTCCTCACGAGTGTTAAGGAAGCAGCTTTTGGAACAGTGGGCTCCCAGCTACCTCTAGTGAGTTCTACTGCTTCTCAGAGGAAATAGACAAGCTAAAGCTGGATGTGGGGCTGCATGCCTGTAATCCCAGCACTTGGGGGGTGGGGACAGGAAGATCAGGAGTTTGAAGCCAGACTCAAGTATATAGTAGGTCCCGGGTCAGCTGGACTTCATGAGACCAAAAACAAATAGATGCAAACCTTATGTATTTATTGTGATGTTGGGGGTTGAGCTCAGAGCCTCAGGCATGCTAGGCAACTACACTTTAAAAGTAAAAAGATGTGCTGGAGAGGTGGCTCAGTGCTTAAGAGCACTGGTTACTCTTCCAGAGAACCTGGGTTTGGTTCCCAACTTCCACGTCAGCTCACAAGTGTCTATAGCTCCAGTTCCACAGGATTCAATGCCCTCTTCTGGCCTCCATGGATACTGCATGCAAGTGGTAAAAGCAAAACACCCATGCACACAAAATTGAAATAAATTATGTATGTATGTATGTATGTATGTATGTATGTATGTATGTATGTAT
>CABHPP010146530.1:0-26303 GCA_902168425.1 Peromyscus attwateri | reverse complement strand
TATGTATGTATGTATGTATGTATGTATGTATGTATGTATGTATGTATGTATGTATGAAGACAGGGATGGAGAAATGTCTCAGCAGTTAAGAGCATTTGCTGCTCTTGCAGAAGATCGGGAATCAGGTCTTGGCTCCCACGTGGCAGTTCACAGCCAATCCTCCACAGTAACTCCAGTTCTAGAGGATCTGGCACCCTCTTCTGGTCGCTGTGGGAACTGCACACATGTGGCATACATGACATCCGTGTAGGCAAAACACCCACACGCATAAAATAAAATAAATCTTTAAGAAAAGTACAAAAGACAGGACTGGGGGGTGGGGCTCGATGGCAGAGCACTCACCAAGACCCTGGGTTTGAATCCCACTAACACACGCACATGCACACAAAGTAAAAAGGAACCGGTGATGCTAGGCATGGTGACACATCCCTTCATCCCAGCATTTGGAAGGCAGAGGCAGGCAGATCTCTGTGAGTTCGAGACTAGCCTGGCATAGATAACAAGTTCCAGACCAGCCAAGGCTGCATAGTTAGATCCTGTCTTGGGGTGTGTGTGTGTGGAGGGAAAAACGGGTGAAACTAACTGAACAAGATATTTTATTTAGCTCGATGTATCTCAAATCTTCTCATTTAAATATATAATCAGTGTAAAATTGTACAATAGGGATGTCAAGCCTGCTTAGTGGGTAAGGGCACTTGTTGCCAAGCCGAAGGGCCCAAGTGCAATGCCTGGAACCCGTATGGTAGGAGGATAGAACTGATTTTTCCAAATTGGTCCTCTGATCTCCATATGTCTGTGCACGCACACACCCACAAAAATAAAATAAATGTAAAAATGTTGAAATAATGAATTATTTCTTAGTCTTACAATCTAGCATGTGAATATAGTTTACATTTATAGTCTGCATCAGCTGTGATTGGCCATATTTCAATAGACCCAAATCTTTTCTTCTTTTCTTTTTTCTTTTCTTTTCTTTCTTTTCTTTCTTTCTTTCTTTCTTTCTTTCTTTCTTTCTTTCTTTCTTTCTTTCTTTCTTTCTTTCTTTCTTTCTTTCTTTCTTTCTTTCTTTCTTTTTGAGACAGGGTTTCTCTGAGTAACAGCCCTAGCTGTCCTGGAACTCACTTTGTAGACCAAACTGGCCTTGAACTTAGATCCACCTGCCACTGCCTCCCTAGTGATAGGATTAAATCATGCACCAACATGCCCAGCTAGACCCAAATCTCGATTCTCTGCAAAAGCAATTAAGTGTTCAATAGCCACATGTGGCTAGTGGCTGCTGTGTGGGACGGTGCTGCTCCATAGGGCCATATCCCTGACCAGGAGAGAGTAGCCTGAGAGTTAAGGTCAGAGCTTGCAATTGTTAAACATAAATATGCCTCCCTCTTTCAGACAGAGAGTCTAGAAGGCTACAATTTGTAGATTTCTGTAATCTCCGTACTTGCCTTCATTAAGAGGATGAGGCATGAGGATTGTAAAAAAGTGCTCAAAATAACAATAATTAGGACAGGTAATATAGCTCAGTAGTAGAGTGATTGCCTGGCATGCATGAGGCCCTGAGTTCAACCCCAGCACCACAACAAACAAACAAACAAACAAATAAACAAGCATTGCATGTCTGAACCTGTCTATCTGACCTGCCTTGGGTTTAAAACCTTTCCTTGAACTCCCACTGGTCTTGAACATTGGACTTTGAACCTGAAGGGTCCCTGTGGGTTGGACAGGCACCAGAAAGGGGCAGAGGGCTGAGGCTGCAAAGTGGAGCAGCACCTCTCTCTTTAGTCTGGAACAAGACATAAGAGCCACACTATTTGTCTCCATCAGCCTGCAGAGCTGTGCCTGGACCTTCAGGTGGGTTCTGCCAGTTGATACTCAGGGAACCTCTCCCAGAAGGGACCATTGTCTATGTTTGTGCATGGAGTGTCCACTGGAGAAAGCTGACCCCAAAGCCTGACAGCAGCCAATCCTTCAATGGGTGTAACTAGCGTTAGAGAGCAGGGGATATGGAATTGTGACTCATGTAGGAGACATCCCTTCTTCCATGACTACCACTGCTGAGTGCCAGGCACACAGACCTACATTTGTTCCCATGTCCCCAGTAGGGACTCCATGTCCCTATTTTTATTTATTAGTTAATGTATTTTGTGTGTGTGTGTGTGTGTGTATGTATGTGTTGTATATGCACATGTTCACGTGGATGTGGACAGGTTCATATGCACATGCTTGCATATGGAGGCTAGAGGTTGATGTCGGGTATCTTCCATAAGCACTTTCCACATGATATTCTCAACACAGTGTCTCAAACTGCACCTGCAGTTCATTGATTTGGCGAGGCTGGCTGGCCATTGATCCAGGGATCTGCTTATCTCCCCACCACTGCCCGGTATCACGGGGGCTACATATGTGAGCCATCTCACCTAGCTTTTATGTGACTGCTGGAGATCTGGATATAGGTCCTCATGCTTACACAGCAAACATTAACCAACCGAGCCATCTCTCCAGACTCCACTCCAACTATGTTTCCATTTTAAGGATAAGGAAGCCAAAGTTCTGGTAGGTCCAGTGCTCTGCCTGGACCCGGACAAGGAAGAGGGCTCAGGGCTGTCTGATTCTCGTCCCTTCCAGACCCATACATCCCTTAGGGTAGCTGTGTCTGTTGCTAGGACTCTGTTCCTTAGCAGCAGAGAACCCGGAGGTCACTAAACCCTTGCAACTAGCAGAAACAGACCTACCTGTGGTTTTTCCCTTGTACCAGGCACAGCTCCTGGCATGTTCCCATCCATCAATGTGACCTGGAATACTACCCCTTTCCTGACCATCTTCCATGCATTAAGGATTCCAAAACAAGTGTGTGCAACGTTCCTTTAGCTTTGCCCTGTTGTTGCCCTGCTATACTGTGAGGTGCCGCCAGGGCTTTCCCAGTGCTAGGACACAGATAGGTGACCACAGGTGACCGTGTGCAAATGAGAAGGCACTCCCTGCTTCTGAATTATCATTCTAGCTTAGCGAGTAGATCACAGACTGATTGTAGCTCCCTTTACCCCTCTGGCTGGTACTCCTGTGCAATGTACAGTGTGCACAACTATACAGGGCCGTCTTGCCTGATCTCCTGTATGTCCCCAGTGCACTGCAAAGAGCCTGTCACCAACCAGGCCTCTGGTGAATGGATGCTAATGAACACAGGAGAAGCCATGAAACTATGACAGCAGGAGCAACCCCCTTCAAGTGCCTTATTTACAGATATAGACACAGAAGCTAGGCATCCTCAAATAATTGCATTTTTGCCAACAGTACCTGGCCCCTGAAGTGCTTCGTAAAGAGCCTTACGATCGAGCGGTGGACTGGTGGTGCTTAGGGGCAGTCCTCTACGAGATGCTGCATGGCCTGGTGAGTGGACAGAGATGTCTACAGGGCACATGTGGCCTGGGAAAGCTGAGGCTGGTCCCCATTTTATGTAGCTTACTCTAGCTTTGCACAGGAAATTGAATGAGCTATCCATCTACCCCGGAAAGGAAAGATGAGGCTGAAGTGAATATGAGGAATGTGTATCTCTTGTAAACAGTATTATTTTCAGTTACCATTATAACACACCCTCTTGGCAGAGCGTAGAGTTACTTTTATTGTACTAAGAGAGAAACTGAGCCTGAAAGGTCACGGTGCTGGTAGATTGGGAGCCATCCTGGGCTGTGTGCTTAGGTGGAAGCCTGTGTGGACCTGCCTGAGGCTGGCTTTACTCTGGGCTGGATTCTCCAGCATGGCGTGCTGTAGAAGGACTAAGCTCAGTGGGTTCGGAAGGGCCAGTGGGTAGAGGAGCTGGAGGAAGAGCAAGGAGGGATAGACCGTGGGTGTAATTTAGAGTCCCGCTCTTTTCTTAGCTGTGTGGTTTAGTGGTTCCCAGCCTTGTCTTCCCTCATCTGCCTATCTGTAGCCTCTGGCAGAAGATGGCTATGGAGCCATGAAGAAATGATGAGGGTGAGCGGTCCCAGGACCTCCAGGAGCCTCCTGTGGATGTGCAAAGGCTGTGGCTTTCTCAGCAGTACTCCCCTGTGCTGGAAGCCTGGAGGTCCTTTCCCCATCTGCCCCACGAGCTGTGGTACCAGATGCAGGCCTGGCTGCACACTCCTGGCTAGCCAGGTTTCTCTAACACTCCCTGATGAGACCCCTTCCTATGGTTTCATGGCGAAAACCCAGCTTCTCTCCCTGTCTCCCTAGCCCCCCTTTTTCAACAGTGACGTGGCCCAGATGTATGAGAACATTTTACATCAACCACTACAGATCCCCGGAGGCCGGACAGTGGCCGCCTGTGACCTCCTGCAAGGCCTTCTCCACAAGGACCAGAGGCAGCGGCTGGGCTCCAAGGCAGACTTTGTAGGTGACCAAGCAGAAGCGCACAGGTCCCTTCCTGCAGGGACAGCTTGGAAGCACCTGTGGGGGAGACTGCTTTCTGTTGCCCTGTAAAGCCAGGAGCTGCTAGTTCATTTCCCTAGAAATGACCTTTTCTGCCAGTGGAACTTTCTCTGTATGTCTGTGTCTGTCTATCTCTGTCTCTGTCTCTGTCTCTGTCTCTGTCATCTCTCTCTCTCTCTCTGTGTGTCTTCTCTTTGTGTGTGATGTATATGTATATGTGTGTGTGGAGGTCAGATGTTGATGTCAAGTGTCTTCTCTAATTGTCCACTTTATTTCTTGGGACAAGGTCTCTCACGGAACCTGGAGCTAACTGATTGGCTAGACTGTCTTTGCCTCCTCAGCTCTGAGATTATAGAATATGCCATCATTCTCAGCTTTTACATACTGCTAGCCATCAGACTCAGGTCCTCATGCTTGTCACCAAGCACTTTACCAACTGAGCCACCGCTCCAGCCCCTGACTACTTTTTTAGAAATACAGTTTTTTAGCCAACCAATATTCGCTGAAGCCTTATTCAGGACCAGCACTGAGCTAGGTGCTAGGGGTTTAATAGCCTGGATCCCTGACATGAGTAAGTTTGAAGGAAGGAAAGTGACAAAACCCAGAGATTCTGTATGATTGTCACCAAGTGTGACATGTTTCGGGAAGGAAATGAACAGTAAGCAGAGATAGACGATAAGGGTGTACAGGGGTGGTGCTGTTTCACACTGGCATGGCCAGGCAGGTCCTCTCTAGGGAGGCGACAAGCTGAACTTGGAATGTGAGGAACCATGCAAGGAACTGGATGAAGGCTCCCCGGCTGCAGGCACAGCATGTGTAAAAGTCCTGTGGTCTGTACAAGGAGGAGAACAGCAAGAAGAGAGTGTGATTGCTGAGCAGAGGAATAGAGCGATCTACAGTTTTAGAAGCTTCCTCCTGCTTCTGCACAGAGAAACTGCATAAATACCTTGCTTTTCACAGATGTCTGAGCAATTCACTTTGCCAGACATCTGGCTGGATGCGTAAGATATGGGGATAAATAATTCATAAAATTCATTGCCTGTTCCTTTCATTCCTGTTTTGACACATACATGTCTTAAAAAAAAAAAGATTACAGCATCACTTTAAAAATAATCTTAAACCAGGCATTCTGGTTCATGCCTTTAAACCCAGCACTCAGGAGGCAGAGGCAGGCAGATCTCTGTGAGTTCAAGACCAGCCTGGTCTACAAAGCCAGTTCCAGGACAGCTAAGGCTATTACACAGAGAAACCTTGTCTCAAAAAACCAAAAAAAAAAATCTTATTCATTGCTCAATGTAAGATTATTTTGGGGTCAGCAAGCTAGTTTGGGTATAAGGTGCCTGCTATCAAGCCTGACAACCTGAGTTCAATCCCCAGGATCCACGTGGTGGAAGATGAGAACTGACTCCCAAAAGTTGTTCCTTGACCTCCACATGTGGCAGAGGCAGGCAGATATCTGTGAGTTTTAGACCAACCTGGTGTAAAAAGTGAGTTCCAGGCCAGCCAGGGCTACATAGTAAGACCCTGTCTCAGATGAGGAGGAGACGACTGCAATCCCGATGGCCGAAGCATCTAAAGGACAGGGTCCAGGACTGCTCACCCCCACTCTGTGGGTAGCACAGCTTTTTGGCCCGTGTCTGGTATATTACAAGAGTTTGTAAGCATTCTGTACACCTAAAGCTCTCCATGCCAGGTACTGTGATGTGTGACAACACGTTGGCTATTTACCTATCCGTTCCCCCAGCCAGCTTAAAGAGCTGGGCTTCTGTAAAGACAGATCCCTTCCTTCCAAAGAGGAGTTTGTATCTTAGAACATGCCCGTGACTCTTGAAATAAGTTATGCATTCACAGAAATCAAACCTCTAAGAGGCAGTACTGACGCGAGGTGTTGGAGAATTGTTCAACGTGAAACAGACAGAGGGAAGTCCTGCAGGGAGGGAAAGCGGTTTAGGAACAGAGTGAGAAACCATGCCCAGGACTCACTCCTCAATTCTGAGTCCCTGGAAATCTGCAGTTTTTCCAAGGGCTTTATTTCACGTGTCTCCTTTCACGTGTCTCCTTTGATGAGCAGGTTTGTTCCATTTCCGTAGGTTGCATTCTGGAAGAATCAAGATGTATCAATGTGTGTGGCGGTGGGAGGCTGTCTTCAAACTCCCCCTGCACACCCTGTGCCCCTACCACCAGTTCTGCAGCCTTGCTCACAGACACGCCGCCAGAGCCTGATATGGCGTGGGTGCTGAAACCTAGCCATGAAAGGCACCTGCGGCTGTAGGGGGAAATTTGGGTTCAGATGATTCAGGAGATACGATGTCTGTCAACAGAATGCTCCCTGGGCTGAGCAAACCAGCCAGAGTGGCAAAGTTCTGTCTAGTTGGTGGCCAGTTGTGGGTACCAGTTAGGGAGCAGCTGTGGTAAGGACTGCTGACCAGAGTCTTCTCCCTGCAGCTCAACATAAAGGAGCATGTGTTCTTCAGTTCCATAAACTGGGATGACCTGTACCACAAGAGGCTAACTCCACCCTTCAACCCAAATGTGGTAAGTGAGCCCCAGGGTCTCTCCAGATTCGGGCTTCTGGCTTCCCAGGGCTCTAGACCAACTCCCTTTATACAGCTGGGGGAAGCTGAAGGGCCAAGAGTCTCAGAGATTCATCCAAAGCATCAAGAATGAGAGCCGGCTCTAGCTGCCCTGGCCCCTGATGGCTAGCTCAGACTTAGAAGGATGAATTGTGAGCTGATCCTTCATCTCCAGCACTGTAACCCCACCACAGAGCTGATTCAGGCTTTGTTTTTGAGATGTAGTAGCTCAGGCTAGCCTTCAGCTTAAGATCCTCCTACACAACCTCTTCCTGATGATAAAAATGACGTGTATTTCTTATACAAAGTGTGCAAAATGGATTTGGAAGCAGCAATAGGGAAATGTCAGGGTGTCTCACCAGGCAAGGAGAACCGCTGTTGGTAGACTTCTTTCCATTCCTCAATACTGCCAGGATTCATCATTCTCCATTCACATTTTTCCTCTGGGGAGTTCCTGCCCGTGAATGTAACACTAGATTGGTTTTTCCTTTTTTTTTCTTTTTCTTTCTTTCTTTCTTTCTTTCTTTCTTTCTTTCTTTCTTTCTTTCTTTCTTTCTTTCTTTCTTGTGTGTGTGTGTGTGTGTGTGTGTGTGTGTGTGTGTGTGTGTGTGAAGAGAGAGAGAGAGAGAGAGAGGAGAGCATTCAGATGTGACATAGCTTCATAAGCAGGTGTTCCTTCACCACCCCAGCACATGACTATATTTAATGTAATGCTACGTTAGAACTGAAAATGAATTTGAGGAGCTGCAAAAGCAGGCAACTTCATGAAAATGATGAAGCAGTTGAGGGTGCCTATATAGGTTAGAGTTGGCTTGCCCTGCAGAGGCGAAGGACTTCATGCACCATGACCGACAATGGTGAGATTATTGGCAGTGGGATTTACATACCAGAGGGAAGTTTGGAAACAGATTTAAGGGACACTGGCTACTGCTGCCTCTTAGCCTGTCTGTATAGGTGTGAAGCTATCACCAAGTGCCTAAAATCTCTACAAATACACAGTTTCCACAGACACGCCTAGAACCAAGATCCTAGGGCAGTGCTGATACTCGCTCTTGGGACAAGATCATCTTATGATGTTTGGATACTTTCTCCTGAGGGAGAGTTTCCTTTAATGGAGTGTCTCCTTTTCTTTGATATTTAGTTTTGATGTGTCGGCCTTGTCCACTTCTGACAAATCTGGCTCATCACTCATGCTGATTAACAGAAAGATTGCAGACTCCAGGACTCACACGAGGCACCAGTCTGAGACACTGCTTGCTGGGGACCAGGGTCCAGCACCAGGTTCTTGATAAAAATCAGACAGGATACCTTTAGTCCAGGGTCCTGAGATGTCTCTTCCTTTTTGGATTTTATTTTTGTCTTGTTGGATTTTATTTTGTCTCTTGTCAGGAATGGAACCTGAGCCTCACACATGCTAGCCAAAAGTACTCTGCCACTGAGCTACACTGCAGTCCTATCTCTTGGGACTGAAAGTGACAGTAAGGAGAGTGTTGAACATGTGCCTGTTCGAGTACACAACTCTCAATTAAGAGGCAATAAGAGATAGTATATCCTGGATCCAAATATGAGTGACACATATTGAAAACACGGATTTAGGTTACCTGGAATTCCATGTTCCAACAGGACAGGTTTACGAGCATTTTATAATAAATGTCATAAGTCAAGGCCCTTTTCAAATATAGTGGTGGAAACATTAGGTAGGTGTGTTACAGCAAAACAGGGAAATCTCTGCTTTAGGCCTTAGATGCTGCCTAAAGACATTCTTATGGTCTCTTATACATTCCAGAGGTTTTTATCTGTTAGTCACGGGATGCTAGATCAGACACAGAGGTGGGCAAGGAATGGCTGTTAAGGGAGTGGGGAATGGCTAAAGACAGCCCAAGGTAAATGGTAATGAGGCCCTAGACCAGCAACATTCCAACCTCTCCACAATTACCAATGCTTTAATCAGTTAATCGGACCTATGTGCAGTTCTTTTCAGGAACTTTGGTTCACAAGAGAGAATGTTCATAGAGTCCCAGGAGAGGATACAGGAAAATACAGTAATGCATGAGCATTAGAGTGGCACATAATGGAGGCTTCCTGCTTCTGCTATTACTTATGAGACCTCGTACACAATTCTCTAGTACCACATTCTTTATTTGTAAAAAATGGAAATGATTTGGTCATCAAGAGCTACACAACTTAACAAGGTTAGGCAAGGAACATGGGTGAGATTCACATTCTGGTCCAGGAACTGAGCCCTGGGCTGGACCACTGCACCCTATGGCCCTTCTGAAAAGCTGGAAGCCCAAACCCTGCATGCTAAAGCAGATCTGCAGACCCTTCCACACTTGTTCACCTGCTTATATCGTGAGACCCAGGGGCAGTGTCTTTTCCTCTGCAGAAACACCAGGACTGGCTTACTCGTGCCCTCTAAAGTAGGGAGCTTCGAATAACAATCTTTTTCAAGATTTGATTTATTTATTTTTAACTATGTGTATGTATGGAGGTGAGTGTGTGCAGGTGGGTATGGTGTAGGTACAGGCTGAGCTCAGAAGAGGGCATCAGATCCCCTGGAATTGGAGTTACAGGTGGTTGTGTAGCTTCCCAAGGGGTGCTGGGAACCACACTTGGGTCCTCTGCAAAGGCAGCAAGCACTCTTAACTACTGAGCCATCTCTTCAGCTGCTGAACAATAATCTTCCATTTGAATTCTATGGGGTTTTTGGAGTAGGCCAGACCAACTTGTCTCTGTGGAGCCCTCAGGTCTGTGGTTAGCAATGAAAGAGCTGATGCTGGTGGTCTGGAATTACCTCACTTGTGTTTGTTTCCTGAGCCCTCTTTACCCGAATCAAACCAGTCTGAGTTTGTGTACATGGTGACCTCAGAGCAAAAGACAGACAACTCCCAAGGCACCCTTTCCAAGCCTTTGCTTAGTTATTTGCCAGTGTCTGATTGGCCAGTCTCATGACTGGCCCATCTTAAAAAGATGGGTATATACATTCTCTCTCTGGAACGCAAGTGGAGAATCTATTATCATTTCTTTTCTTTTTGTTTTTTGTTTTTGTTTGTTTGAGACAGGGTCTGTCTATGTATCCCTGGCTGTCCTGGAACTCTTTATGTAGGTAGATCAGGCTGGTCTCAAACTCAGAGGAAACCACCTGTCTCTCTTCCCAAGTGCTGGGATTAAAGGTTTTCCACACTATGCCCAGCATCACATCTTTTTAAAGACAGGATCTTATGCACCCCTGGCTAAAGTCAAACTTACTGTGTAGCTGAGGATGATCTTGAAGTTCTGATCCTCCTGCTTCCACCTCCCAAGAGCTGGGATTTCAGGTGTGCACAACTATGCTGTTTGTGACCATTTTTTTTTTTTTTGCCATTTCCCATACAGATCTCCCTCCAATATAGCTGAACAGATTCAGTGTCTCGACTATATTACCCTATTTTGCCTCTATTATCTAGGACTTAGCAGACCCCTAAATGATCCTCCTGCCTCCTCCTCTATCATATAAGGTCCTTGAAAGTAGAGGCTTTCTGCTTTGTCCTCCCGTATTCCCAGTGTCATGAACCGGGAATGTGGTAAGCACTTAGGAAGTAGACATTGACAAATGGCTTGTCTGAGGATTGGTGTGGAGCATTGAGACAGTCACTATTAAATATGAAGGGCCAGGAGGCACTCAGAGAGGAAGGCCTGACATCCTTCTCCCAGGCTCTGGAATCCTTAGTTAACTCATATCCCGGTACTTCCTTCTCATTCTTGGCTTCTACTGACAGGAAGGACCTGCTGACTTGAAACACTTTGACCCAGAGTTCACCCAGGAAGCTGTGTCCAAGTCCATCGGCTGCACCCCTGACACCATGGCCAGCAGTTCTGGGGCCTCAAGTGCATTCCTTGGCTTTTCCTATGCACAGGATGATGATGACATCTTGGACTCATAAGAGACAAGCACTTGCAAAGCCACCAAGACCAGCTGGCACCTGCAGGGACTACCTTCTGCTGCCAGCAAGACACATGAGATTGATGACTCAAAGAAGAGGGAGGTGCTTTCCATCGTGTGAAAAAACCAGTGCTGGGCTCAGGCTGGCAGGAATGGGTCACTGGGTACCCAAGTGTCTGTAGTTCTGATTTGCCCTTCTTGAGAAATGACTTCTGGGTTTGGTTTTTGTTGTTGCTATGACAAAATATCCAAGAAAAGTAAGTAAAGAGGATCTCCTTGGGCTCACCATGTCAGAGGTTTCCATCCATAGCTGGCTGGCTCCATTACTGTGGTCTTTAGCCAGAGCTGAGTCATCTCGGTGGAAGGAGTGGTACGGAGAGGCTGCTTACATTATTTCTACCAGGAAGTGGAAATAGAAGACTGGGCTGGGAATAAGATTTACCTTCAGAGTTATGTCCCAAGTGACCAACACCTTCCAAGCGGGGCCACCTTTTTAGTTATCATCTACATGCCATACAATTACGAATCCATGAATGGATTAAATCATGTACTAAAAGCCCTATCAGCTGAACATGGGAACCTTCAGAAAACACTTCCGATCCAAACTATAATAGCTTTGAATAGTGGGGTTACATGACCACAAAATGGTTACGGGTACCATAGCCACCTTTGCATTCTAAGCAAGATAAAAGGGGGAACGGGACAGGAGTGGGTTGCCAAAGACCACCATTAAAGAGTTTCCCAGAAGCACAGTCCAGTGACTTCCTTTAGCATGTCATAAATCCCCAGCCCTACTTAGTGGAGCCAGGGCACAAGCTACCTCTCATAGCAAGGGAGTTCAAACACTGAGGGAAAGGGGAAAATGTTGCATAGGCAACCAGCACGCTGGAAAGGATGCCCTGGTACCTGAATTCTTATTTCGGTGTGTAAAATGATGAGATGTAGTGTATTGCCTTCAGTTTCACATTTCTCGGTGTGGACAGTGTCTTTGTTTTGGGTGGTATTAGATGAACTGTCTATTTGTTACTAGGTACAGTTGCCTCAACACCTTTCAATATTCAAGGAACTCCCTACTTTTAAGGCTCAATGGGGGGGGGGTGGCTACCTCCATTTAGAATAGCAAAAAAGAAAGAAAGAAAAAGAAAAGAAGAGCCAGACTCTGACTTCCTCATCTGCTATGGGATGTCTTTCTGTAAGCTGTGAATATGTGTGGCTCCAATTGGATAATAAATAAAGCTGTATTGGCCTATGGCAAGAAAGCTTACAGCCAGGCAGGAAACCCAAGCAGAGATACAGAGAGAAGGGCAGAGTTGGGGGAGACACCAGCTGCCGCCCAAGGAGCAACAAGTTGCCAGCAGACTGGTAATGCCATGGCCACATGGCAACATATAGATTAATAGGTATGGGTTAATTTAAGATGAAAGAGTTAGCTAGCCAGAAGCTGAAGCCATAGGTCATACAATTTGTAATTAATATAAGCCTCGGAGTGATTATTTTATAAACGTCTGCAGGACCACAGGGCCTGGTGGGATTGGAGAAACTTCTGGCTACAATTGGTGCCCAATGTGGGGCATGAACCCATGACCCTGAGATTAAGAGTCTCATGCTCTACCGACTGAGCTAGCCGGGCTATGGCATCCTGGGGACTCCTTGTGGCTAGTGCCTCCTTCATGTCATTTCAGGGGCTGCACTGGGGACTGCAGCTGCTGCCCACCCTGGAATCTGCTTGGGACAGCTGGATGTGCAGAACATTTTTGTTTCGCTGATGCACAGCCTACTCTCTGGAGCAGGGGCGCTATTCAGGCTGTGGCTTTATCCTCTGATGGTCACCGACTCAATTCATGGCCACCCATCGTGGGCAGTGGTCCTAGCAGTGTCAGTGGGTTATTTCCTGGTGGATGGGGTTGACATGCTGTGGAATCAGACCTTGGCCTGGGCCTGGGACCTTCTGTCACCACTCATTCTCCTCTGAGCTCAAGCAAGGCATATGGTCCAGAGATGCATCTGTGCTAACCTGGGCCCAAGGACAGGACTAAGAACTCTCTTTTGAGTTCCTTCTGTAAAAGAGGTGATAGTGAGGATTGTAGCAGCCAGTCCTCAGCATACCAGGGCTGTGGCTCTGCTCCTGGAAGCCTCAGCGTTTTCTTTGAAGATTTTAAAATCTTTTCACACACTCCTTGTTTACTTAGTTGTCCAAAGTCAGCCTTGGAACACTTGGATGAGTTGTGGAACAGATGTTCATGTCTGTTAGAATTTTCATCCAGATGATCCTATGGTAGTAATTACTCCCCCTTCCTTTGTCAGTCAAGAGACAAGGTCAGAGAGACTTCTTGCTTGAAAGCCACACCACTAACACAGGCTGGGATGTGGAAGTATTTGACCTAGGGCTCTACCCTGTAACCGGACAGGTCTGCTCCTCCTTCAGGCTGTTAGGGCCAAGAAAAGACTCAGCATCTCTCATGAGAGATGGGCACAGTGCACATGCCCTTAATACCAGGGGGCAGGGATGGGTGGATCTGTGAGTTCTAAGACATCTGGTCTACATAGCGAGTTCCAGGCAGTCAGGGAGACACAGTGAGACCATATCTTAGAAGAAAAAAACCTCTTAGATCAAGGCAAGAACTGGCTAGAACAAGCCAGAGGTCAAGCACAGAGCTGAAGCCTTTGAGGTCAATCCTCTGGTTAGCTACTAAACTCCAGGTGTTCAAGATTCATCATTTCAAAAGGTAATTCTGGCTGGCGAGAATGTGAGCATGTCATGTATGTTCAGGTATGTCCATGTTGGGTAGGTCATTCTGTTTTATTTCAGTTTCTTTTTCACAAACCCGTATCACCCTTATCAGGATGGCTTATCATTAGCTTGCTGTTTTAGGGACAACGGTAGGACTTTCTTTGAATCAGTGTATGCTGGTGAATTCTATCGCCTTTCCCCCTATACTTGGTCCCACTCCTTTCCTCTCAGGTTTCTTCCCTCTGTCCCCTGCCCTAGGAATTAAGTGGTGAGGCAAGGCTGGGACTCGACTCATAAAAACAAAACAAAACACCGGTAACATTGATCTATTGGAGATCAAAGCTGAGTCAAGAATTACTATTAAGACTTGGTATGGAAAGGAACTGATTTCCATCTTACCTAATGCAGGTTAACTGCTGGAGGTGGGACCAAAGGAGAGAACAAGTACTCCCACTTCAGGAGTGTAACTCAGAAATCTGAACATGCTGTCAAGTCCACAGTCAGCTGGTTCTTTTCTAAGATTGTAAAATCACAGAATGTTTCACCAGGATAGGAACTAAAACTGAAGAACAACTACACTATTAAACTGATTGTGTTATATCTATGTTTATTGAAATATCCAAGGTTTAAAACATACATCTCTATATGTGTGTGCATGTGCATAAACATGCCACAGGGTACATGTAGAGGTCAGAGGACAACTTACAGAAACCAGTTCTCTACTTCCCATTATGTGGGACTCAAGGATTTAACTCAGCTTGTCAGGTTGAAGAGCAAGTGTCTTTTGACCAGCTCCTCTAGAAAAGTCTCTGGGCTGGGGATTAACTCAATGCTAGAGTGCTTGATGTGGAAGGCTCTGGATTTGATCTTCAGTGGGAGGGTAGAGATAATTCTCCTTCACACTCTTTCCCACTTTTTAAATTCGTAGTGACCGTAGTTGTGAAAATGCCAGACAAGTTGTGTATTTTAATATTCTAAATGCCTACTGCTCTATGCAGAAAGACGTATATAAATGAAAATTAAAACCCCTGGGGCTCCTACACTCGCCTGCTCCAAGCCTTGAAGCTGCAGCCGCTTTGTACACAAATCCACAGCCCTCTGGATAAAGGCAGAGTGCTCTCCTGAATAGAAGGGTGTGTGTTTTGTGGATGCAGGCGTTTCTCGTTTCCATAGTAACCGTTTGCACAAGCGCTTCCCTCTGCCCGAAATGCTTCCCCAAACTCTACATCTCCAACCTCTCACAACTCCCTAAGGCTGTTTCTTTTTCTAAATTTTGGTAAGATCTGGCATTGCAGGACTCCAGGCCTCCCAACCCTCTCACATTTCGCAACCCTGCAGGTATTTCGGCCTCTCCCAATGCCTGCCCAGACGCCCTGCGCCTGCGTCCTGGAGCCAGGCCGGGGCGTGGCTTGCCGCCGCAGGCCGGCCGCGAAGCCCACAGTCTCCGCCCTCAGGGAGGCTTGGGGCCCTTTATCGGTCTTTAATGGCGGCTGTAAGGAAATGAACGAAATGGACTTCTTATTAAAACGTGAGTCCTCAAACTTGGCTGCTGCCCTCACCCGTGGAAACTGCCCAGCCGGGCATTAGCGCCGCCCCCTACCCATCAGCCCCCGGCGTTCGCTGCCAACTGGCACTGCCAATCTGTCGCTCTGTCGTCATCACACGGCTGCGGAAGTCGCTCGGGGCCCAGAGCCACGCCTTCTCGGCGCGCGGCCTTGGATACCTGGCGGCCTCTGGCCTCAGGTAAGGAGAGGTCGGGTTGCACGGGCCGGCAGGGCGCTGGGCGGCCTGGGCATGATGACGGCTTCGCCATGCCACTCTGGAGACCCCTAGGCCAGCCCTATGGGAAACCCGAGGTCGGCAGAGGTAAACTGAGGGCGCGTGGATGGGCTGGGAAATGGTCCTGGAAATGATCTAGACTCTCTAGCTCCTCAGACTTTGCGGATTTGTCGTCGTCATGCAGAGTATCAAAGAACCCTGGACGAGGCCGGGCCGTGGTGGCATAGACCTTTAATCCCAGCACTCGGGAGGCAGAGGCAGGCGGATCTCTGTGAGTTCGAGGCCAGCCTGGTCTACAGAGCGAGTTCCAGGACAGGCTCCAAAGCTACATAGAGAAACCCTGACTGTAAAAACAAAACAAAACAACAAAAACAAAAAGAAATAAAAAAAGAACCCTGGACTGAGTCTTAGACTCAGCTATCATTGGTGCCGCCCTTTTTTCCTCACTCTGACAAAATTTGATTTATCTAGTAAGGTTATTGAAGAGAAAATAAGAGAAGAAGGTTGGACCTTATTCTACACAAACATTGTTTATTATTGTTGTTATTGTTATTATTTCTTTTTAGCCTTTTCCTATCCTTAAGGAAACTCACTTTTAATTCTAATAGGACAGGACCCCAGATGTACTGCTCTCACCGGGGGCTAAACTACAATAAACTGCTAACTCGAAGTGTATTCTCCCTTAACAGACATTCAATAACCAAAGAAGGTTATTCACAATTCCCAGAAATCTGCTCTTTAGCAAAACAAAACAAAACAAAAAAACATGGCAGAAGCAGAAAAATATAAATCCCAGCACTGTGATGCTTGGGTTCATTGTTATGGTGTAATATAGTAATAAGTCAATGTCATCACTAATGTGATCATTAAGACTCTCCAATCAGGAAACTGGAGGAGGCAGGAAACTGCATTGTATGTACACAAAATGAAAACAAGCATGCACAGGATGGGATGGAGCATAAAAATACAGCTTTGTCATGTGGTGACATGTAGCTTAGCACTGAGTGCCTTCATGAGGCTCTGGTATCCGGTCCACAGCACAGAAAAAAAAAATGCCGTTGGAGAGGCAGCAGCATGGTGGCAGTGTGCCTGTAATCCCATTGCCTGGGAAACCAAGGCAAGACATTAAGAAGTTCAAGGTCACCCTCCACTACATAGTACATTAGAGGCTAACCTGGGCTATGAGACTGTCTCAAAAGAATATATATATATTGAAGTTATCTCATATCAGCTGTGAAAACATGGATTGGTATTGGGCAGTCTTCTAGTAATTTAGGAAAAAATAATGATGCCCATTTTGAAGATCAAAATAAGTTTCAAATGGACCAAGAGTGTTTTTCATCTTTAGTTTATGTGTATTTGTTGTGTATGTGTGGGAGCACATGCCATTGAGTACTTGTGGAAGTCAAAAGACAACTTGCAGGAGTCATCCTATGGGTTTTTCAGGCTTGGTGGCAAGTGCCTTTAACTACGGAGTCATCTCTCCAGTCCACAGATGGAGCCAAATTTCAGTGTTAAAAAATTATATCACATTTGCCTGCACAAGACCTATACCAAATTGGGCCTGTCAACATTGTCTCATGGAGAGGGGAGGGCTCAGGAGGCCTTTCCATCACTGAAGCTCTGTGGACACTTAAAAGTTGCTAGGGCAGGGAAAGACATTTTCTTCAGTGGTGTGGTATTGCCACTCATTTCTCACATTCCCATAAGCAATCCTAACTAAACTCATTTATTTTTTTTAAAAAAAAAAAAAGACGTGAAAGTTGAGGGAAGACTATTTGGGAAAAAGAAGGAAATTAATGGAGGGGGAAAAGAGTACAAAATGGGGAGTATGATAAAAATACATCCTATGCATGCATGAAATTGTCAAATTAATATATGCTAATCTTAATAAACAAGAATTGTGAAAATTCAAGAAGAAAACATCATCGGATATACTTACAAATCTTATCACAGCAAAAGCTTTTCTAAATGCATCGTGCTGTCCAGAAGCCAGAAGGAGAAATATTAATACTTTTGGATCTATAAACCCTGTGACCTGCAGAATTAAGCCAGAAGGTTACCAGAAGCCAAGGCTAAAGGCGAATAAAATTTTGAAAGTTTGATGACATAAAACCTTATGGAAAAGTGAGCAGACAAGAAAATGAGAAGAAATACAGATGGCCTTGTCTGCAGAAGCTGTTCTAAGACTGTCAGTGGAGGCCTGAAACCACAGACAGCATCGAACTGTGCATGTGTGTGTTCATATTTGTTTGTTTATAAGAACTAATATTACGGGGGCTGGAGAGATGGCTCAGGGGTTAAGAGCACTGGCTGTTCTTCTAGAGGGCCTGGGATCAATTCCCAGCAACCACATGGTGGTTCACAACTCTCTAATAATGGGATCTGATGCCCTCTTCTGGCATGCAGGCAAACATGCAGACAGAGCACTCATACATAAATAAAAAACAATAAAACGTAGGTGAATATGGTTTTTCAAAATACTTTATTCTAGACTGACCCTTGTGATTGAGATGATATCTGTGAGATAGTGCCTGTGTGATGCAGTGAAGGAAGGAGAATGACGTAGGCATTGTGACATACACAGTATCAGGATATAGCTATGGTTCATTCAATATGAGCCCTGTGATTCCAAGAACATCAATCTGATTGACAGAATCAGTTTCTGGGTGACTAATAGCTAGATAGTGTGTGTAACGTTGATAGGCTACACAAAGGAATGCCTCATGTCCAGGGCCAGGTAGCGTAGGATAGTGTTAAGGTTTCATCACTACCCAGAATGGTTCACAATTTGAAATTTATTTCTGGAACTTTCCATTTAAATTTTCAGACCACATTTAACCTCTGTTAACCCTTGAAAAGCAAAATCTCAAAAAGCAAAAAACAACAACGAAAAAAGAAAAGAAAAGCAAAACCATGGATAAGAATATTATTCTGTTTTGTTGGTAAAGATGACAAAAATAGTGTTGTATGGGAACCAATTGTTAATGGAAGTATAAATTATTAGTGTTTTGAAGGGCAGTTTGTACATTTTTTTTGCAGTTTGTACATTTTTAACCATTCAACAGATAGTAATCTAATGCTGCAAAATATATAAAATGTCACATTCAAAATGTTATTAGAGAGATGGAGAGATGGCTCAGCAGTTAGGGGACATACTACTTTTGCAGAGGACCCTGGTTTGGTTCCCAGCACATCAGGTTACATATAACCATTTGTAAGTCTACCTCTAAGGGATCTGCTTTCTGGCCTCTGTAGGCACATGTACATACACATACATACATATAAATAAAAATAAAATGGGTCTAACTGGGCATAGGAATACAGGCCTTTGATCCCAGCACTTGGAGGCAGAGGCAGGTGGATCTCTGTGAGTTCGAGGTCAACCTAGTCTACATAATGAGTGTTAAGACAGCCAGAGCTACATAGTGAGACCCTGTTCTGAAAAATAAATAAAATAAAAATAGATAAAATTAACCTAGAAATGTCTTTAGTGTTTTACTAACAAAATTGAAAACATCACTGAATTTATGATTGGTTAAATATTTGTGTTACGTCCTTAAAACAGACTACTATAGTTATTTGAAAGAATTGGTCTATATGTATTGACAAGAAAGGATGTCAGATACATGGTATGTTTTGGAGTAGCATTGTGAGATTTTATTTCATAAAATTAAGTTATGCCTGAAATGATCTAGAGAGCTATACTCTACACGTGACAGTAGTGAGCAGTGAGGAATTACTTTGGAAATATGATCTCAGTATACAACAGAAAGTGGTGGTAAGCAAGGTCATGAAAGCAGGCTGATAGGAGAGCCAGAGAACATCCTAAAAGCTAAAGCCAGGCACAGACTGGATTGAGTTTGGCCACTGGTTTTTCAGCTATGATTATGCATTTCACTCTCAACCTTTGAGAATCGTTAGGGTTTTATAGGTATCCTTCTCCAGCGTTATGGGGCACTTTTAAAATGCTGCTTCTCTGGTTTGTCTTTATCTGTAAGGTAACCATGGAGAAGGAGGTGCGGAGTACCATTCTTTTCAATGCATACAAAAAGGAAGTGTTTACCACCAACACTGGCTACAAATCTTTGCAGAAAAGACTTCGGAGTAATTGGAAGATTCAGAGGTGACCATGATCTTGGACACTGCTAAGTGATAATGGTGGCCTGATGGTAGAACTGAATAGTCATTTCTTAACTTCGATTGTTTAGGTGGGAGGGGCTCAATTTAACGACTGCTCGGTCAATATTTTGAAGGTCAGACTGAATATTATTAAGTTGCCCCTCATAAAAAACATTCATTATGCCAGGTGTGGTGGCACACGCCTTTAATCCCAGCACTCGGGAGGCAGAGGCAGGCAGATCTCTGTGAGTTCGAGGCCAGCCTGGGCTACCAAGTGAGCTCCAGGAAAGGCGCAAAGCTACACAGAGAAACCCTGTCTCGAAAAACCAAAAAAAAAAAAAAAAAAAAAAAAAAAACATTCATTACATTATAATTACACATATATATTTTAAGATGTCAGAGTTTTCTCCATATTTTGTACTTGATCTTAGCCAAAAGGCAGAGACGGTATTCTCCATATTTTAAGTTGGTTTAAAACTTCAATTTCAGGAAGGAAAAATGAGAGTTAAATGAGAATGTCTGTTTTTAAATATGCTTCCTTTAAATGTCTTTTTCCCCTTGTGGTCATGAAGATTGAACCTAACCCCTTGCATAGGCCCAACAAGCACTCTGCTGCTAAGTTACAGCTCCAGGCCTTAAGTGTTGTGCTGTGTTGTGTTTTGTCAGTGACTGAAAACATGTATCACGTAAGTTAAGGCTAGAGCCAGGCGCCACGCATGTGCCTGTGATCTCAGCACTTGGGAGGCAGCGTAGGTGCAGCAGGAGTTCAGGGTCAGACTTGGCTGCATAGTGAGCTTGGGGCCAGCCTGGACTATAGAAGACCCTGTCTTAAAATATAGATAACTTCATGGAAGAGTTGATTGAATTCATATTTGGAAGACTTCTTTGTACTTTAGTGTGAGTTCATTTGAACTCCTTTGATTATTGGGAGTGTCTGAACAGGGGCCGGATGCCTCTAGGGCACTTGTGAAGGGGGCTCTCACTATGAGAGAGAGGCTGTTCTAGGCCCCTAACTGTCTCAGCCTTTGTGGTGCCATATAGTCAAGAGGCTAAAATAACTTATAAATTGGTTTAAATTATGGATCTAACTTGCTTTTGAAATCATATTTCCAGCTTAAAAGATGAAATCACATCTGAGAAGTTAATTGGGGTGAAACTATGGATTACAGCTGGACCAAGGGAAAAATTTACTGCAGCTGAGGTAAGGAATATCTATACAGAATATTCACATAGAAAACAAGAGAGGATACTCACCCGGCAGGGGAGACACCATGACCACGAAGGTGGTTTTCCCAGGGCGAGGCTTACCCATTGCACTCTGGATGTGCTGACCCCTGCGATTTCCCCAAATGCGGGAAACTCGACTGCATAATTTGTGGTAGTGGGGGACTGCGTTCGCGCTCTCCCCTGAAGAAAAATAAAATTAAGGAAAAAAAAAAAAAAAAAAAAGAAAAAAGAAAACAAGAGAGGAGGCCAGGAGCAAAGAAGAGCCTAAAATCGTGGATTTGAGTCTCCTTTCTACACCTACTATGTTGCCTTAGAGTAGACATTTCCTCTTTGTGGTGATGAACTATGGTAATAACCCACAGAGTCCTAAACCCACAGGGAAGGTAGATAAGGGTCAGGTACATGTCTTTGCCTTCATTTTACTTTGAACATAGGAAAACTCTTGTGTAACTCAGGCTGGCCTCAAATCTGTGATCCTCCTGCATCCACCTTCTGAATGCTGGAATTACAGGCGTGCACCACCACGCCCAGCTTATCAATACATTTAAACCCATAACAACAAAGGTGGCATTTATAATACAGGTGGATGCTAGTCCTAAGTGCTGGGTCCTCTTATAGGTGTGCAGCACCACACTGTTTTATACAGTGCAGGGGAGTGAACCCAGGACCTAGTACCTGCAAAGGAAGCACTTTTATCACCTAAGCTACATCCCTGGCCCCTCTCTTGAGCATTTTTGAGCTTTAATGTTCAAAGGTAGACTTAGAGATAGATCTTTTTGTGTGCTTTTGTTTTTGTCTTTTTGTTTTTTGAGACAGGGTTTCTATACATACTGCTGGCATCCAGAATCTCTCTGTAGACCAGGTTGGCCTCTAACTCACAGAGATCCTCCTGCTTCTGCCTCTGCTGGGATTAAAGGCGTGCGCCACCACACCTGGAGGAGATAGATCTTGTATAGTGAGAAAATTTTATACTATTCTGTGAACATTTAAATGTTTATAGATTTGAAGTGTTTGTTTCTAGTTACTTAAGACCTTATTCATGGTGTAGTTATTTTAAACAAAAGTCTTTTGACCATATTCATAGTTTGTTTGTTTTTCCCTTCACACAGTTTGAAGTCCTGAAGAAGTACCTTGACAATGGTGGGGATATCCTTGTGATGTTGGGAGAAGGAGGAGAATCCAGATTTGATACCAATATTAACTTTCTTCTAGAAGAATATGGAATCATGGTTAATAATGGTGATTATTATCTTAATACATTTTATTTATTTGTGTGTGCATGCCCGTGCCATGATATACATATGGAGGTCAGAGGACAGTGTGGGGGAGTTGGTTCTCTCCTCCCACCATGTGGATTTCAAGGTTCAAACTCACAATGTTAGGCTTGGTGGCAAGCACCTTTACTCACTGAGCTGTCATTGGTTTGGTTATTATTATTTTAAACAAAGGTATTGATTACCGATTTAATGTTTGTATCATAGCTCTCTCGATCTGCTGGTGCACTGGGAAAAAACTCAGCCAAGATGGCATGGTCACTCCATTCTGAGCTCACTAGTACACTGAACCTTTGGTAAAATGGGAGAGATTTGAACAGAGTTCTAGGTTCCTTTTTATTTCAAAATTCGGATGAGTCTGTATCAAGCTTGTTTCTAATCTAAAGTGTACCTTCCTCTTTTGCTCCATAAGATGCTGTGGTTAGAAACGTCTATTACAAGTATTTCCATCCGAAGGAAGCTCTGGTTTCAGATGGAGTGTTGAACAGGTAAGGGTGTTGAAAAACAGCATACCCTTCATGTGGCTTCTGTTCTTCTCACACGCCTTTTCACTGTAAAGAAACTTCATTGCTTTGTCTCACTGGGAAGTGCAGATGTGGGGTCGGCTTTGGGTATGGCGTGACTGAAGGACTCACAACCGCAGGACCACAGTTCCTTTGCTCTCAGCTCTGCATGCCTGTGTGTTTGTCAGGGTCGTCATCTTCTCCCCCGACTTTATTTTTAATTTTTTTTTTTTTTTTTTTTTTTTGGACCAGATTCCCGTATGTAGCTCAGTCTGGTCTCAAACTTGTGATCTTCCTGCCTCACCCTCCCAAGTGCTGGAATTACAACTGTGTGCCGTTCCAGCAAGTTTTAACAGGTTCCTTAACTCATAACTACTCGCCACACCATCTGGAGAGATCATGATATGATTTGGTCTCACTGTTCCCTCAAGAGCAGCTCCAAGGTTTGCTGTTTGAGCCATCCTAGGTCCCATGCCCATCCCAGACTGACCCCAATGTCACCTCATGGAGACTGAGACTGCATCAGCTTTCCTTGCTCTGGATCCTAAAACAGATGAGGGGCTCTTAGAATTGCAAATGAATACATGAGGTGGCAGTATCAGATGCTTCATGAGCTTTTTCCCATGTTGAAAATTGTTCATTCTACACTTGAGCTTGCCACGTGCAAGGACTCTGCTGACCCTAGTTATACAGTGTAGAATGTGGATCTAGGATGGAGACCCTTTCCTTAGGACTGAAAATGGAGGCACTGAGACTGTGGTGTACACACCTGTAATCCCCACACTTGGGAGTCTAATACAGAAGGATTGCCTCAATTTTGAGACCAGCCTGGGCTAAGTAGTGAGTGCCAACCAGTACTTCATGGAAAGACCTCCTTCCTTCTGTCTTTTTGTTCGTATGATAGATTCATTCTTTGAGAATTTCGTACAATGTATTTCAGTCATATTACCTCCCTCCCTCCCCCAATTCCTTCCAGATCCACCCCATCTCCCTACCCCCTCCAACTTTGTATCCTCTCTTTTTTTAAGACTTTCTTCCTAAAACAACACAAAAAAGAGCTGGGCGGTGGTGGCGCACGCCTTTAATCCCAGCACTCAGGAGGCAGAGGCAGGTGGATCTCTGTGTGTTCGAGGCCAGCCTGGGCTACAGACTGAGTTCCAGGACAGCCAGGGCTACACAGAGAAACCCTGTCTTGAAAAAACCAAAAAACAAAAAAAAACAAACAAAACAAAAAAGGAACTGAACCGAGTATTTGTCCAGTTGATTTCTTTTTTGAGTCAGTCTCACATAGCCTAGACTAGCTTTGAACTCCTGATCTTGCTACTTCTCCCTCCCAAGTGTTGAGATTTCACAAATATACCACCAGACCTGTTTATGTGGTCCTAGGGATTGAACTCGGCCTTGTGTGTGCTAGGCCAGCACTCTTCCAAGGAGCTATATCCCCAGTCCAAGCCTAAGTTTTTTGTTGTTATAGTCACTTTGGTTTTCTCTGTTGTTGTTGTTTTGTTTTGTTTTTAGAGACATCATATATAGCCTTAGGTAGCCTGGAAGTCTCACTCTGTAGACCAGGCTGGTCTGGAACTCACAGAGATCTATCTGCCTTTGCCTCCCTAGTGCTGGGAATAAAGGCCCACACCACCATGCCTGGTTCAAGCCTAATTTTTTTTTTTCAAAACAGGGTTTCTCTGTATAACATCTCTGGCTGTCTTGGAACTCCCTTCATAGACCAGGCTAGCCCGGAACTGAGATCCACCTGCCTCTGCCTCCCAAGTGCTGGGATTAAAGGCGTGAGCCACCATTGCCTGGCTAAGCCTAAGTTTTTAATGTTAATTTTTGCAAGTGTCTACAAAGAATGTGGGTATGTGGTTGTGTGCTTTTATTTACTTTTTAAAAACTGCCAAAGTACAGGGTCCTTGTGTCTGGTTCATATTTACTGTTGATGAAGGCAGTGTGAAATCGCCAAGCTTCTTTGCTTATTAGATTTTAATGTTTTCCTTTTAGGGAAATTAGCCGAGCTGCAGGAAAGGCTGTGCCTGGAATCATTGATGAAGAGAGCAATGGAAACAATGCCCAGTGAGTGTGTTTCTCCTTGACGAGGAAGGAGCTCTTACATCCAAGAGTTGCCTTTTTCAAAATGAAGAGTTTTCTGGTTATAAAAGTAATTCCCACTAAAAGAACTCTAACCACCACCAGCAAAAACCTAATTGGGAGCTGGAGAGATAGTTTATTGGTTAAAATTGCATACTGCTTTTGCAGGACCTGAGGTCACTTCTCAGCATCTATATCAGGTAGCTTCCAGTTACCTATAACTCCAGCTTCAGGGGATCTGAAGCCCTGTTCTGGACTGTGTGGGCACCTACACATGATTAAAAACAAAGAAAATAAACTAAAACCCCAACCCATGGTACTGCTTAAAAGGAAGCAAAGAACTTCTACACTGTAAAGCCGTGTTCTTCCCCTCCAGAGACTCATTGTATCTTAAGAGTATGGAATTGAGATTTCCAGGTTGGTTGGTTGTTTTTTTCCACATGTAATGATATAACTAAGTATAACTAGATCAAGTTAGCTACATCCTAATTTATCTAAGTAGTGGTAAATGTAATTGTCCAACTTCACATGACTAATCTGTTGTCAGAACTTAGATTCAGTCCTATGTGGTTTGTGGTAGAATTTACTTATTTTTTTTTAAAGATTTATTTATTTATTGTGTATACAGTGTTCTGCCTGCCAGAAGAGGGCGCCAGATCTCATTACAAATTGTCGTGAGTCACCATGTGGTTGCTGGGAATTGAACTCAGGACCTCTAGAAGAACAGCCAGTGTTCTTAACCGCTGAGCCATCTCTCCAGCCCGCAGAATTTACTTTTTTGAGACAAGGTCTTGCTATGTGTTCCAGGCTGGCCTGGTACCTGCTGTGTAGTGTGAGCTGGCCTCACCATCTTCTTCTTGTGTCAGGCCTTTGAGTACTAGGATTACAGATGTATGCCACATGCCCTGCCAGAGGCTGTACTTGGTTGGTTTTTATTATGTTTTTACTTACTGGGGAGGGGTGTTGTGTACACATGTACAACAGCATGTGTGTGGAAGTTGGAGAACAGCTTGCAGTCACTCTCTCCTTCTCCTGGGTGAGTTCTAGGATTGAAGTCAGGACTGGTGGCAGGTCTTTCCCTGCTGACCCATCCCATGGCTCCTCAGCCCCATTCTCTACCCACTGGATGTGTTTGCTTTCTTTTCTTTTTTTTTTTTTTTTTTAAAGATTTGTTTATTTTGTATACAGCCTGTATGACCAGAAGAGGGCACCAGATCTCATTACAGATGGTTGTTAGCCACCATGTGGGTGCTGGGAATTGAACTCAGGACCTCTGGAAGAGCATCCTGTGCTCTTAACCTCTGAGCCATCTCTCCAGCCCGTGTTTGCTTTCTTACAGGGCTCTCACCTTCGTCTACCCTTTCGGTGCCACACTGAGCGTCATGAAGCCAGCAGTGGCTGTTCTGTCCACGGGCTCTGTCTGCTTCCCACTGAACAGGCCCATTCTGGCTTTCTATCACTCAAAGGTATTGACTTTCTTATATATGGGAGGGGTATTCTTTTGTTATTGACGTAATAAAACTACTTTGTGATGGGCACATGCCTTTGATCCCAGCACTTGGGAGACAGGCAGTCAGAGCTGTGTGAGTTGAATTCTAGGCCAGCCTGGTCTACATAGCGAGTTCTGTTTTGGATTTAAACACACACACACACACACACACACACACACACACACACACA
>CABHPP010146529.1:0-12925 GCA_902168425.1 Peromyscus attwateri | reverse complement strand
CTTCATCTTGACACAGCCGACCGCCTAGGAGGCGCCACGAAAAAGAGCGAACCTAGACCTTTATGCATACCAAGGACATGCTCTGCCACTGAGCTACACCCCTAGACCCTCAGTTAATTTTGTTTGTTTGTTTTAAGACTTTTCTTGTAGTCCACAATGACTTTGAACTTTTTGTTGTTGTTTATTTTTCAAGACAGGGTTTCTCTGTGCTGCCCTGGTTGTCCTGGAACTCACTCTGTAGACCAGGCTGGCCTCAAACTCACAGAGATTCACCTGCCTCTGCCTTTCGAGTGCTGGGATTAAAGGTGCGCATCAGCACTGCCTGGCTGATCTTGAACTTTGATCCTCTTGCCTTGACATGGATTTGTCTTTATTTCCAGCTCCCAGTTCCATCTTATTTCATTTTTATTATTTTTAATTTTTATTTGTGTGTGTGTGTGTGTGCGTGCGCGCGCGCCACATGTGTGCATGTGCCCTGACAGGATAGGTACAGGCATTGGATACCTTAGATCTGGGATTACAGGCATTCGTTAAATTACAGGAATTTGTGAGCCATCCAGCTGTGTTCTGGGATTCGAACTTAGGTGGGACAGCAAGAGCTCTTGGCTGCTAATCCATCTCTCCAGCCTGCCCCCAGCTGCATTTTAAAGAGGATTTGTGTGTGTGTTCTGAAGGCTGTCTTAGGGTTTAAAATTAAGTAACTCCAGCACCCCCTGTACCTCTCGTCCTTGGCATGGTTCAGGCTGGAGTAGAAGACTCCCGTTCTTTCCCCGTGAGATGGGCTTTCTCATCACGAACCCCCGCTGAGCTGATGTGTGGGTGAAATGAGGTGGGGTCTGTCAGGAGCGCACATGTGGCTTGTGTCGTTTCCTTGGCTTCTTCAGGCCGAGTTTCTTACGAAGGGTCTTGCCTGTCAGGCCCAGGACAGGCTCTCTGTGTCTCTCGGACCTGCTCTTGTTTGGTTTGCAATGCCTGCCCTCTTCTCCCCTGCCCTCTCCAGATCTTCAGCTTTGAGATCAAGGTCAGTGTTGCCATCATCACCTTCGCTTCCAACCCCAAAACCATCATGTCGGTCGTGAGTGAGAAATCCCAGAATGTGGTGGAGGTGATCAGCAGTCTGGACAAAGTCTGCTATAAAGGTTTGACTGTCATCTGCTGGAGGAGGTGGAGAGTGGGGGATGGACCAAGCAGCTGCAGATTCCAGAGGGGAGGGGCCTGAAGATGTAGCTCAGTTGGTAGCGGATTTGCCTAGCACGCAGGAGGCCCTGGGTTCCAGCCCCAGCACCACATAATTCCCATTTCCCTGGTCATCTTTGGCTACCTACGGAAATTGAGGCCAGCCTGGACTACATGAGACCCTTTATCAGGGACAGAGGAATGGAGGGAGGAAGGGAAGGAGAGGAAGGGGGAAAGAGGGAGAGAGAGAGAAAGCACGTTTGTTCATTCTTAGAGCACTTGGGTCCAGGGGCAATGGTAGGATTCCAGTTTCCACACCTCATAGCCTTCCGTGACACACTACAAGTCCGTATTCAAACGCACCACACAGGATTTCAGCTCCTTCCAGATCTGCTGGCATGTGCTCTGCTTTTTGTGGCTCAACACTCACCCTCCCTGTCATTACCCACCTGCACACTGTGCCAAACCTGCCTGGGTGCCACCAAATGGCTGAAACACCACAAACTCTTTGGAAGCTCCATCTTTAAATCTTGGGAACTTGTAGTCATTTTAGATTGAGGATTACTCGATGAGTATTTCCATTTTTATTTAATTAATTAATTTTTGAGACAAGGTCTTTGTGTGTAGCCTTGGTTGACTTGGAACTTGTTCTCTAAACCAGGCTGGCCTCGAACTCACAAAGATCCTCCTGCTTCTGCCTCCCGATTGCTAGGATTACAGACGTGCACCATCCTATCTGTTTCTGTAATGGACATTCCAAGGTGGAAAAACCAAAATGTTTTGAAAAGTCATTCAAAATACCTGAGTTTATCAGACACTCTGACAACTTGCATTTCTGGTGGTCTTTCAAACAGAGCAATCTCCTCGATCCTGGGTGGCAGGTAGAGGGCTTTTATTGTTTGGTTTTTGTTTTCAAAAGGTTTTTCTTCTGGCACATTTCAGATCATGAGAACGCCTCTGGCACTAACACTTACAAGGCTCTGAACAGTGTCTACCTCATGATGAACAGCCTGATGGCGCGCCTGAGCAGGGGGGGCTCTGCGTGGCATGAAATCCGTCACGCCATTATCCTCCTGACAGACGGTGAGTGTCTCCCTGGCTGCTGGAGGAGGCAACAGTGGGCAGCTCAGGATAGGTTCTGAAGTCTTGTGTTCTGGTCGTCTTTCTGTGCTTGGGGGGCTCATGTGGTCTTTTTGTTTGGTTGGTTTTGAGACAGGGTTCCTCTGTGCAGCCTTGGGTGGTCTGGAACTCACTATGTAGACCAGGCTGGCCTCGAACTCACAGAGATCCACCTGCCTCTGTTTTCCAAGTTCTGGGATAAAAGATGTGCGCCACTGTCTTACTTACTTTTTTTTTTTTTTTTTCTCTCGAGACTGGGTCTTGATCTGTAACCCAGGCTGACCTTGAACTCATGGTCTTCCTACTTCAGCCTGCTGAGTGGCCTGAATTACAAGCATGTGCCACAACACCCAGCCCATAAACTCTCTCTCTCTGTCTCTCTCTCTCTGTCTCTGTCTCTCTCTCTCTCTCTCTCTTCTTCTATAGTCATCACATGTATTTGTGGGCTATAGTGTGGCATGTCAGCCCATGTACATAATGATCAGACCTGAGTATTGACTGACATGTCTGTCACTTCAGCCACTCATCATTTCTTCGTGTTGGAAGCATTCAAAATTCTTTCGCATGATTCTGAAGTACCCAGTTAGTTGCTGCTAACCTTGACTATCTTGCTGGGCTATGTGATACCAGAGCAATATAGGATACTTCAAAACTGCGTGTGGGCCTGGTGCAGGGTCATGTGACCCTTCTCTGTTTTTCTAATTCTTAGTGAATGTGCTGCAGAGGCAAGCCTCAGTTTCTCCTTCTTTCTTTCTTTCTCTTTATTCCCCCTCTGGTTGTTTTGAGACGGTTTCATCCAGTACCCCAGGCTGGCCTCGAACTCCACACACACACACACCCCGAGATTAACCAGACCCAAAGACTATACAACTCAATGAACTTCTATACATTTAGAGTAGCCATTCAAAACAGAAGCTGTGGAGAGTCACCGTGGATTTTACACGTTCACTATTGAGTATATGTTTATTCACTTACCCATCACCAAAACCAAAGAATTCATGGCAGAATTAGAACTAGAAAACACTTAGCTTTATCCTCTCTCCTAGCCCGTGTCCACTACCTTCATCCAGTCTTTTATCATCCCAATATTAGCTTTTCTTGTTCGCCTTTCATTGTGTTGTACTGTACACATACGTACATTTGTTTACATATACACATAGAATTATTGGCTGGGAGGACATGCAATGATTTCTTTCTGAGATTATGTGACATCTCTTAATATTATAAAATCTAAGTTCATTAATTTTCCTGAAAATTTTGTGATTTAACTTATCCTTCAGACTAAATAATATTCACACACACAAATTTTCATTATCCACTCATCTGTTGATGGACACAAAGTTGATTCCAATTCTTTGCTCTAGTGAATAAAACTGCAATAACCATGAAGGTGTGAACATTTCTACCACAGGGTGTGGGGTTCTCTGGGCGTCTATGCCCAAGAGTGGAATCGCTGGGTCACGTGGTATTTCCGTTTTTAATATTTTAGAACTGTCCAGCATGACTTCCACACTGGCTATATTGCTTTGCATCTTGACTAACAGTGAATAGACTCCTTTCCCTCGACATCCCCTCCAAATTGGTTGTGAGATTTGCTGGTGTCAGCCGTTCTGACTGGGGTGAAATGGTTATCTCAAAGCAGTTTCAGTTTGCATTTCCTTGATGAGTAGGGATACCGAACACGTTTAAAAACAGTTATCGGCCGTTTGTGTTTCTTTTTTGAGAACTGTCTGTTCAGTTCATTTGCCCATTTATTGATTGGAAGTTTTATTTTCTTAGTACCGAATTTCTCCAATTCTTTGTAAATTCTGTGTTAGCTTCCTGTCTGCAGTCTGGCTGGTAAAGGCTTTCCCACCCTGTGGGCTGTGGGCTCTGCTGTTTCCTTTGCTCTACAGAAACTTTTTGTCTTCATGTGTTTGTTTTGTTTTGCCTGTCTGTATGTATGTGTGTTATGTGTAAGTCTAGTGCCCTTGGAGGTCAGAATAGGGCATTGGATCCCCTGGAACTGGAGTTCTAGACAGCTGTGAGCCACCATGCAGGTGCTGGGAACTGAACCCAGGTCCTCTGGAAGAGCAACAAGTACTCTTACCCACTGAGCCATCTCTCCAGCCCAAAATGGTGTATTTTAAAATTGCTGAGTGTCCCCCATGTTTCCAGGGATGTGAAAATTCTGAAGTCAACCCAGATGGAACATTCTTTCTCTTCTCTGTTCTAGGAAAGTCCAACATGGGTGGTCCTCCCAAGCCAGCAGTTGATAACATCAGAGAGATCCTGAACATCAATCAGAACAGGAACGACTATCTGGGTGAGGCTCTGCCCCATCCGAGATGTCAGGAGGGGTGGGCTGGGCTCCTGTGTCCGGGGTTCCAGTGTGACTTAGCACTGGCTCTGAGCCACAAGGGTTTCCCGGGGCTTCTGTGTGACAGTGGTTGAGAGCTGGATAGCATACTGTCCATGGTCCCTCCTCCGGTTCCGTCTCCAGAGGGCTGGAGCTGTGGGCTGCTTCTTCATCCGTGATGAGAGATACAGTCGGCACCGGACCCGCCTTCACCGGCGGGTAGGGGAAGATGCCTATGACTGTGTGATCTGGTGGAGAGAACTGCTCAGTACTGTGAGCTCCCACATCATCACCATCTCACATTTCAGGAAACTTTGCAGGAAGAACGGGCCTGGGTTCCCAGTAGGGACTGTCCCCTCTAGTGTCCCTTCAGCAGTAGACACCTAGGTGAAGCGTTCAGGTTTAGGGTGACCACAAAGTGTACCGACCTATGACCAGAAAACAATTAAGTTTTCTCTTGGTTTGTTTTGGAGACAGGGTCTTGCTATGTAGAGGCCTGGTGGCCACAGGTGTCCTTGGCTTATAGCCACAAAACCCCAACCTCCATCTCTGTCTTCACCCCGATTTCTGTCCTGTTCCCACAGTGTCCAGCTAGCTATGTTTGGGCTCAAATTTCCTGTGTATTTACTGCAGTGTCAGGGACTGAACGTAGGATCCTGTTCCTACCAAGCAAGTGCTCTACCACTGAGCTCTATCCTCAGCCCTCTGTTTACTTTCATTGTAAATGTATTTATTTCTATCTCTGTGTGTGTGTGTGTGTGTGTGTGTGTGTGTGTGTGTGTGTCTGTGTGAGTGTATGCCACATGAGTGTGAGTGCCCTTGCAGGCTAGTGGAGGGCATTGTCTGTCCTGGGGCTGGCGTTCAGGCAGTGAGTGCTGGGGACGAACTCAGGTCCTCCGGAAGAGCAGCAAGCATTCTCGGCAGCCGAGCTAGCTCTCCAGTCCTCTTTTGTTTTATTTTGGGGACAGGCCCAGGCTGGCCTCCAACTCACCAGGTAGCTGAGGCTGGCTTTGAACTCCTGATCTTCCTGCCTCCACTTTCTGAGTGCTGGTAATACCAGGAAAAAAAACTGTTTCCCTGGTGGTGGCGCACGCCTTTGAACCCAGCACTTGGGAGGCAGAGGCAGGTGGATCTCTGTGAGTTTGAGGCCAGCCTGGTCTACAGAGAGAGCTCCAGGATAGGCAGGGCTACACAGAGAAACCCTGTCTCAACCCGCCCCCCCCAACCCTTTTTCTTTTTTTTTGTTTTTTGTGTTTTTTTTTGTTTGTTTTTTTTTTCGAGACAGGGTTTCTCTGTGTAGTTTTGGTGCCTGCCCTGGATCTCGCTCTGTAGACCAGGCTGGCCTCGAACTCACAGAGATCTGCCTGGCTCTGCCTCCCGAATCCTGGGATTAAAGGTGTGTGCCACCACCACCGCCTGGCCCAAAACCCTGTTTCTAATGCAGGTCATATTCACAATAAACTTGAACACGTTCTTCTGGGAAACACAACTCTACCCACTGTAGGCAATACAGGAAGCAAACAGGGCAATTGTTGAGCATGCGAGTGATAGGTACTCAGTGCCATGACGTGAAGTCAAGTGAGGAGGGCAAGGAGTGTCGGGGGCATTGCAGATGTAGAAGACCTGCTGAAGAAGAGCTGTGTGGACATCTGGGGGAGAATACCCCAGCTGGAGGTGCTGCTGGAGCGGAGGCCTGAGCAGAATGTGCCTCTGGGTTTGAGGAGCTGCTAGGAGGCTGTGCAGGGTTGGGGTGGGTGTCGGCAGGAGGAGGAAGTCAGACAGGGTGAAGGAGGCGGAGTCCATCCAGTTCAGGTCTTTGTCGGCTTAGTGAGTTCAAGTACCCGCCTCACGTCTTGGGTGGCCTCTCGGCCACAGGCTCTGGTGACTTCCCTCCTTCCCATCAGACATCTATGCCATTGGGGTGGGCAACCTGGATGTGGACTGGAAAGAACTGAATGAGCTGGGGTCCAAGAAGGACGGCGAGAGGCACGCCTTCATCTTGAAGGACTCGCAGGCAGTGCAACAGGTCTTTGAGCACATGCTGGGTAAGTGAAGCTTCGTCCCCCTTGTAGCAGAGAGCATAGTGTGGAGTCAGCTGGGGGCTCAGGGTGCCAGCCTGGACCTGTGCCCATCACCCACCTCTTCCCCACCTGTCTTCATCCACAGACGTCTCCAAGCTCACGGACACCATCTGTGGGGTGGGGAACATGTCTGCCAATGCCTCTAACCAGGAGAGGACACCTTGGCATGTCACCTTTAAGGTATCCAGAAGGAGAGGCGGGGCTTGGATCACAGAGGTGAAAAGAGCCGGATACGGGCTGGAGAGATGGCTCAGAGGTTAAGAGTGCGGGCTGTTCTTCCAAAGGTCCTGAGTTCAATTCCCAGCAACCACATGGTGGCTCACAACCATCTGTAATGAGATCTGGTGCCCTCTTCTGGCCTGCAGGGATACATTCAGACAAAACACTGTATACATAATAAATAAATAAATCTTTAAAAAAAAAAAAAGAAAGAAAAGAAAAGAGCTGGATACAGCAAACCCTGACTGTTGTCTGTTCCCTGCAGCCCAAGAGCAAGGAGACGTGCCGGGGGTCCCTCATCTCTGACCAGTGGGTGCTGACGGCAGCTCACTGCTTCCATGACTCCCCGATGGAGGACCGTCACCTGTGGAGGGTCATTGTGGGTACGTCAGGGCCTGCAGCGGGCCCCTACCCCAAGGCCGGAGTCACCACTGTCTCTCCTCAGCCTCTGGTCTCTTTTGGTCCACCCTAATCCACCACTGTTCCCAGGGGATCCCACCTCTCATTACGGCAAAGAATTCCTTGTGGAGAAGGCGTTGATTGCCCCAGGGTTCGATGTCCATGCAAAGCGGAGCCAGGGCATCTCAGAGTTCTATGCTGATGATATTGCCCTGCTGAAGCTGGCCCAGAAAGTGAAAATGTCCACTCATGCCAGGTGCCTGAGCCCGGGTTGGGAGGGCACCCTACAGAGGGCGGTGCTCTGGGAAATACCAGAGAGGATACTGAGGCTGGGCCTCTGTGACATTCACCTTTCTCCCCAGGCCAATCTGCCTTCCTTGCACTGTGGAGGCCAACATGGCTCTTCGAAGATCCCCAGGTGGCACCTGTAGAGACCATGGTGAGTCCTGAAGGCTTGGGGTTTGTGCTGAGTTGGGGCCAGAGCTTGGGTGTGCTGGCAGGGCCTGGGCTGCAGTCCTCAAGCTGGGTGCACGGGGGCTCTGTACTCACCCTGCCTTCACCCCGATGGCAGAGACAGAACTTCTGAATCAGCAGAAAGTTCCTGCACATTTTGTGGCTTTGAATGGGAACAAACTGAACGTTAACCTCAGGACAGGACCCGAGGTGAGAGATCAATAAGGGATCCCCTGGGGGACAGCTCCCGGAATGTCCAACCCTGCCTGGAGTCTCCCCTTCTCCAGGGCTCTGCTGGTCTGCCTAACGTCTCCTGGCGTGTTCTTTTCTCCTACTCCCCACGCTGCAGTGGACAAGCTGTATCAAGGCCGTCTCCGAAAACAAAAACGTCTTCCCCGGCTTGACCAACATCAGTGAGATAGTGACAGACCAGTTCCTGTGCAGCGGGATGCAGGACGATGACAATCCCTGCAGAGGTAAGAAGCCCGCTCCTCTGCTCCGGGAAGAAGCTCTGCTGTGGCCAGCACACACTCGGGATACCAGTGTGCTGCCCTGGGTGACCACATCTCTTGTCCCTTCTTTCCCTGCAGGAGAGTCTGGGGGCGCGGTTTTCCTTGAGCGGAGATACAGGTTCTTCCAGGTGGGAAGCAGGGCTTGGAGGGGGCTGGCTGCCAGGTAGGGTACAAGTCGTTCTTGCTGGGTCAGGTGGGAACCACTGAGGGACCAGACAGGTTGAGTCTCGGAGTGCGGCTGCCACGATATCCAACCTTGTTGTTCTCCCCCAGGTGGGCCTGGTGAGCTGGGGTCTTTATGACCCTTGTTTCAGTTCCTCGAACAAAAACTCCCGCAGGAAGCCTCCCCAGGGTATTCTGCCGAGAGACTTCCACATCAATCTCTTCCGCCTGCAGCCCTGGCTGAGGCAGCACCTGGATGGCGTCCTGAACTTTTTGCCGCTTTAACATGGTTCCTGACTCCTTTACTGTTCTGACCTTCCTGTCTGCTGCCTCTGAGTGTCCTCCCTCCTGGGTACATACATCCTGGGCCCCGGGAATCCAGAGGCAGTAGCAAAAGCCGGGGAATCCCCAGGGTTGCACAGGGACCGCTGTCCGTGCCCCCTGCCCTGCCTGTGTGCAAACCTCTCCCTAGAGTGCATGACTTGTGCTTTTCATTCTCACATGGAATTTCCCAGTTATGAAATTAATAAAAACCAGTGATTTCCACATCTGTCTGTCTTATGTCTTGGGGGTGGGGAGGCCAGGGAGATTCCAGGAAGGTCAGAGACCCTGCTGCACAAACAGCGGCTGGACTCTGCCCTGTCACACCGTCCATGGGAAGCTGGCCTCTAAGGGGGTGGTCTGGGCTTGTTAGGAGGATCTGGGGGCTAAGGAGGAGCTCTGAAAGGGAAATTCTGGCCCCTGGTCAGTAAAGAGTGAGGCTGGGATGGTTTCTGTTTCCTCAGTTGGCAGCTCAGCAGGGGCCCTCCTTTGTGAATGTTCCGGGAAAGCAGTGTCTGTGTGGGGCAGGCACCAAACTGCAGGTGCCAGAGCAGATTGCATAAAAGGCCAGGGCCAGTGGGAAGGGGAGTAGCCAGGCCCAGTGTTACAGTTTCAGTTTGGACAGCAAGCCAAGTAGACACCCAGAGTGAACTGGAGAGGGCTTTCGGCCACTGGCCTCTCTTTTGCTCTCCGTGATGATGGGGTACAATCGGAGTCCCCAACTCTGCCTGGTCCTCTTGGTCGTAGGTCTCTCCTCTGGAGGTAAGCAAAGGACACCCCATCCTCCTTTTGTCCCTAGCATCTGTCCTGGGCCTTCTAGGGCCAGGCTTCACCAGCCTTTCTCCTCAGGTGTGAGCACGACTCCAGTGCTTGCAGCCCGGCCCCAGGTCTCCTGTTCCCTGGAAGGAGTAGAGATCAAAGGCGGCACCTTCCAGCTTCTTCAAGGTGGCCAGGCCCTGGAGTACCTGTGTCCCTCTGGCTTCTACCCGTACCCCGTACAGACCCGAACCTGCAGATCCACAGGCTCCTGGAGCGCCCTGCAGACCCAAGACCAAAAGACTGTCAAGAAGGCAGAGTGCAGAGGTTGGAGGCTTGAGAGTGTGAGCAGTGGGTGGTGGGGACAGAGCAGGTGGAGGCTGCTCAGTGCTTGATAACGTTAGAGCTGTGTGACCAGCAGGCTGAGCAGTGGGCACACCTCTGAGGGTGCATGTGGGAAGTGTTTCCTCATGTCGGGCAGCCCTGGCAGTGAAAACAATACTGAGAAATAGGGGAAGGGCGTCTTGGAATGTGGCTCAGTTGGTGGAACGCTTGCCCAGCGTGAGCAAAGCAGCTGTACGTGAAACAGGTGCACGTCTGTAATCCCAGCACGCAGGAGGCAGGCCAGCAGGGTCAGAAGCCCAGTCATCTTCAGCTTCACAGTTTGAAGCCAGTCTGGGCTACACGAGACCTTGTCTCCAAACAAAACAATCCCAAAACACAAGAGGAGGGGCAGCAGGTTGAGGGGACTGGCAGGCACTGTTTCTCAGTGACATGAAGGACCTAAAAACGGCCCTCGGTGACTTCTACCTGTCTTCCCTAAAGCGATACGCTGCCCACGGCCACAGGACTTTGAAAATGGGGAGTACTGGCCCCGGTCTCCCTTCTACAACCTGAGTGACCAGATTTCTTTTCAATGCTATGATGGTTACACTCTCCGGGGCTCTGCTAACCGCACCTGCCAAGAGAATGGCCGGTGGGATGGACAAACTGCAATCTGTGATGATGGAGGTGAGACGTGGGTCACCCCGACTTCACCCTCTCCCTGAGGGCTTCACCCTGGGAATGTATGGGCACTCCAACTGTCCTCATGTCTCTGCAGCGGGATACTGTCCCAACCCGGGTATTCCCATTGGCACAAGGAAGGTGGGCAGCCAGTACCGCCTTGAAGACACTGTCACTTATCACTGCAGCCGGGGACTTGTCCTGCGTGGCTCCCAGCAGCGAATATGCCAGGAAGGAGGCTCATGGAGTGGGACGGAGCCTTCCTGCCAAGGTGACTCTTGACCTGCTCCCTGGGTCAGCTCCTCCCTGCTGTCTCCACACTAGGACGCTTCTCACCACCTTACCTTAGTTCTTTCCTCATGCCTCCCAAACCTCCCTGCAAGTTTTCTAAACTCTAAGCCTCTCTTCCTGAAATCCCAGCACCCTGTCAGTGTGTCCTCAGGACTCCAGATATCTGACCTGCTCTCTGACCACCCCTAGACTCCTTCATGTATGACACCCCTCAAGAGGTGGCCGAAGCATTCCTGTCCTCCCTGACAGAGACCATAGAAGGAGTTGATGCTGAGGATGGGCACAGTCCAGGTTTGAGGACAAGGAAGGAGGTTGGGCAGGACCCTGGGGAAGGGTGGATGACCTGCCAGGGACTATGCATGCCAGAAACTGAGTGTCTGATGGCGCCCAGGTGAACACCAGCAGAGGAAGATTGTCCTGGATCCCTCGGGCTCCATGAATATCTACCTGGTGCTGGATGGATCAGAAAGCATCGGGGCCAGCAACTTCACGGGGGCCAAGCGGTGTCTCACTAACTTGATTGAGAAGGTAGAGCAGAGCTTTCCCTCCCTTTGAAATGAGGGGACCTTGTCTGGACCTCTCCTGTGTCCCCAGATCCTCAGGTCCAGACAATGCTGTCCTCCAGCCCCCTTCCTGATGGGTAACCCTTGAGCCTCACTCTGGCCCTCCCTCAACGGCAGGCTGAATCCTCCATGACACAATGTTCTTTTAACTCACAGATAGCGAGTTATGGGGTGAGGCCACGATATGGTCTGATAACCTATGCCACAGTCCCCAAAGTCTTGGTCAGAGTGTCTGATGAAAAGAGCAGTGATGCTGACTGGGTCACCGAGAAGCTCAACCAAATCAACTACGAAGGTCAGAGGTCAGGGAAGGGAAAGCTGGGAGGTGCACCTTGGGGTTATGGTGGTCAGATGGTACAGACTATCAGTTTACCAAAAGTGCCCTTGAGATTGTTGGGAGAGCCAAGGGCACGTGGGTAACAAACTGAAAGTTAAAGATCGGCTGGGCTTGGTGGCACATGCCTTTAATCCCAACATTCAAAAAGCAGATGGATCTTTGTGGGTTCAAGGCCAGCATGGTCTACATAGAGAAGCAAAATCCTAAAAAAGAAGTTAGAGAATGTGGGATCTCAGTGGTCATAGACTTCTGGGGCTCAAGAGTGGCTTGGAGGATCAAGCAAAGGGATGACCTCTTCCTCTCTACAGACCACAAGTTGAAGTCAGGGACCAACACCAAGAAGGCTCTCCAGGCTGTATACAGCATGATGAGCTGGGCAGAGGATGTCCCACCCGAAGGCTGGAATCGAACCCGCCATGTCATCATCATTATGACCGATGGTGAGACCTTTCTCCTGCCCTACCACCCTCCCATCTCCTGTGCCAGTGTTTGGTCCTCAAGACCGCATGTGATTGTCTCCAGTCAGTGGAGCTTCCCTGACCCACTTTCATGGTCTCCATGTTTCTCACAGGCTTGCACAACATGGGTGGAGACCCTGTCACTGTCATTGAGGAGATCCGAGACCTGCTGCACATTGGCAGGGATCGCAAGAATCCCCGGGAAGATTATTTGGGTGAGTGACCCACCTGGGATCCAGCACTCTCAGCCCTCAGGGCCTGGACCCTCACCCTTTCCTTCTCTCCCTCAGATGTGTATGTGTTTGGGGTCGGGCCCCTGGTGGACTCTGTGAACATCAATGCCTTGGCTTCCAAAAAGAACAATGAGCAGCATGTGTTCAAAGTCAAGGATATGGAGGACCTGGAGAATGTTTTCTTCCAAATGATTGGTAGGAAGATGCAAGGAAATGTATGGGGAAGCTGTCTGCAGACTGGGGTTGCTGACTTCCCTCACCCTGGCAGACTGGCTCCCCCTCCCTTTCCTCCTCTCCATCCCAGTGTCTACTCTTACTTCCTGATCTCACAATCACAGAACTCTGAGTTCACTTCACAGATGTGGAAACTGAGGCCAAGACAGGAAGTCAGCACAAGACTGGGGCTGAAAATGCCCAATCCTCAGATAGCCTGGTCTTAAGTTTTTCTCACTACACCATAGGGGTTCCTCATCTAACACAAGGAACCACTCCCCTCTTCCTC
>CABHPP010146528.1:51485-62106 GCA_902168425.1 Peromyscus attwateri | reverse complement strand
GTTAACATTTCTCTGACACACTGTAGCCTCGAGTCCTGACCACTTACCTGGCCTGCCACTGACTGCTGCTGTATCGGCCTGCTGCTTTCTTTTGCTCTCCTCATGCTCCTGTGCTGCTCAGTCAGGACCCATCACACTGTGAGGGCTTAATACATGCTGGCAGAAAAGACAGCCATGCTAATCTCGCCTGTGTGTCTAGAACTGGGAAACCCTCCCGTTGAAATCTGGGTCACACGCAGAACAGGGCTATTTGCTGATTTGGTTTCACGAGTAGTCACATTTCTGTTGGCTTAGAGCTTGTCGCCTTTGACCGAACCCTCCTCCACTCTCCGTCTGTCCTGGTGTTTAAGTTCCGAAATTGTTTCTTGGTGAGTTCCAGCCTCAGCCACCCCCACCTTCTTTTGCTTCCAAATGTGGCTCAAAGGAGGCCCAAGTGAGGGAAGTCATGGCCACCCCTGGTGTTTTCTGCAACCAGTGTGGGACAAACCACAAGAGTGGATTCAGTGTGCCTGGGAGACCACAGAACACACCAGCGGCTGAGTAAGTCCCACCTCAGCAATGGACTGCATGGGGGGTGGGCTGGGGGGTGGGTCTGTGTGCCTCCCAGTGTGCCCGGGCAGAACCACATGCATCCTTCTCAAGTGAGTGGCTGCATGAGTTCTGTGTTTGTACCAGTCTAACCCTTTCATGGATGGCAGCAGAAACAGCTTCCTGGAGAAACCGAAAGGATCCAGCCAACTCCAGACTAAAAGTTGGAAAAGGAGTGAGATTAGGAAGAAACAACTCCAGTTTTGGAATGCCATGTTTTCTGGAATTTATTCTCCTTTAATGAAGAATATAAAATCTGAGATTTCACCAATGCCTTGAGAGACAGATACAAACAAACCGAAATCAAAACAATTACACAGACTGAAGTAGACCCAGACACTCGGGGACAAACCTGTATCAAAGTATTCCTAGAAAAAACAAACCCCACAATAAAATCAAACAAACCAAACAAAACATAAAAGCCTTTGGTACCTTCCAATAACAAAAGAAAAATATTTAGATGGCTAAATTCACACAATATAAAAATGTAAATGTTGGGTTAACTTTATAAAACAAAACAAAACTAAAATACATTAGCAACTAAGGGCAAAATGTCTTCTTTTTCTCCTCTTAGATTTTAATGAACCCCCAGGATTTGGCAAAGCATTTCCTGAACTAAATGTTCTTCTGGTCTGCAGACACCTAGCAGGATGGCGTTCCACATTCACCTAAGGTTAAAATGGCACCATTCGGTCGTCAGCAGCCTGTTTCCTCGGTCCCACCAGGAAGTCAACTCTGCCTTGAAAGCCCCTGGCATTACAGCCATGCCTATCCGTCTTTCCTTCGCTTTGAAGATGGTGGCGACCAAATCTAGGGCAGCCAATTAAAGGGAATAAGAAGAACACTATTTCAGCTAAGTATGCAATCTTAGCACTTGGGAGACAGAAGGACTAGGTTCCAGGTCTACATAGCAAGACTCCGTCCTGAGCAACAGCCAATAGAAAGAGGGAAAGGAAGAAGGAAGGAGAAAAGTCAGTCCATCAGTCAGAATGGTAGGCATTTAAGCACAGACCCTATATGTTCTTCACACACCATTGTCTGGGAACTACGGTCAACTCCATATCCTGGGCTTCCAGCCACTGAAAGAAGGAACTACCACTCATCACATGTTTTCTCTGCTGACTCTCCAGTGTGCCCGCAAAAGAATCACAGCAAGAAAATGACATGCAACTGTGACAGTAATTCTAAGCACACCATCTATTCAGTGTGTTTAACGTGGTCATATTGGTATAGTATGACCAATCAAAAAGTTATATGACAAATCTTGGTAGCTTTTCTGTCTCACAAGTATGATATTGCTCCTACAATCCAAAACATGCTAAGACTTCACTTTGCCAAACTGGTTCTTGGCACTCATTGGCAAGATTAGACTCAATAATGTAAGCTGGGCTGATTTCATGAGATAATTTTTAAGATTGCTCTATTTTAAATAGAAATGTGTCTTGTCAGCAGACTCACAAACTCAAGCACAATATCCATTTAGATGAGAAAGGAAAAAAAAAAAAACAAAAAAACAAAACAAAACAAAAAAACCCTGGGAAATCCCTGGGATTTATCAAATGGAATTTGTCCTGGATCTTGTTTAAGCCCAGCTAGCCAGTAGTATCCACAACTTGACAAGCTTTCCCTGGAGAGAAAATTGTCCATCAAGCATCTGGTCCATTCATGAGGAAAGCCGCCCTTTCTTCCAGCTGTAATAGGACTGCAAATCTCAGGCTGAGATCTCAACTTCAGCTTTCAAAAAAATGCCGCACAACAGTCAACATTTATCAAAGCTTGTGGTGGGGGTGGCAGAGAGGGCCGCTAGTTTGCTCTGTCAATTTCTCAAACATTCCCTTCTCAGAATCAGAGTGAAAGGTCCTGCGGCATGCTGCTAGGGGAGGTGGAGAGTCCAGTCAGCCCCGAGTTTATCCTAGTCAAGGCTAGCCCTATGTTTGAGGACTGTTGTTCAGTGTTCGCCAGTGTCCACGCAAAGAGCAGAGACTTTGCTTCTTAAGAACGATTCAGGACTATACTCTCTAGACAGCTCCTTTCTTGTCTATGCTGCTCAGAAATCTCACTTGTACTCACACATCAGGCAAGAATGCGTATCTGTGTTATTCTGAAATGTCTGAGGCTGTGAATTGGTCTGAATAGGAACAAAGAGAATAAAGAGACAATGGTAGGTAACATGGGAAATCACACTAGCCAGTGGTGTCTGTTTTTCCTTTCCTTGGTACTGGAGCTGAGCGCAGCAGCCTGAGTGTGCTCTGCAAGTATTCTACCATTAAACCCAGCCCCGGCAGTATGGGTGCCTTCTAATACACTTCATCAACGGTTCACAAAATATATCTAGCCGAGCATTTCCTTTCTCCAAAAATATAATCCCTTCACAAAATAGAACAAGCAGCTGTTACTCAGGGGAGCTGCATTTAAAAATATATGTGCATGTGTAAGTAAACTACAAGAGCTGAAGATGCCTTTGCATACAGACAGAGCAAACTTTCTATTAACTTCCTATTTACGTAGTGCAATTTTTAAAATACATCTCTCAAGCGGTCTTATGCATATAGTGAAATGTCCCCCTTGCAAGAGACAAAGAAGGAGACGTGTTCTGCAGCAATCCTTTTCTGTCCTGTGACTTGGTTGTGACAGTGTGATATTGCAATGGTAGTTCTGGAAGCACCTGTGGGAGCCTAGAGAGTTTATAGGGGTGTGGGTTTCCACTACAGAAAGGAGTCGAGAGCATCCAACTTCCCCCGCAGGCGTTATTACAAAGTACCAGAGAAGGGACATCTGTGATTCTGCAGTCAGAACCCTCAATGTCCTCTGCCAACCAGCATTGCTTTTCTTCTTTCTGAGTCAAAGACATTTTACCATCCTGGCAAGCTGGCTGCAAGGATGCAATGCAGGCAGCGTAAAGAGGAGTGGGCTTCTGCAATACTGGTGTCTAGGAAGACTGAGGGCAGATCCAACGTTTTTTCCCCGATGGTGCTGCCCAGTTATCCGCCAGTCATTAAGGACGCAGACTACAACACGGAACAGACAGTACTTCCTGTCCGTGAGCAAGCAAACGAGAAAACAAGACAATCCACCACCAGAGCCCTGATTAGCTTAGAACAATCATGCAGTCCCCATTATTCCCATGTCCTCCAAAAACACCTTCTCCGGGTCAAGCGAAGTTGCCAATTGTGCATGTGGCTTTGTCACAGTGATGCATCAGGTAAGCAGGTATGTGTCGAGTACTGGGGTGCTCCAAAATGCAACTCCATCACCTTCTACTCTTCATCTCTAAGGCTCAGCCTATTAAACAGAAGAAGGAGAAAGGCACAGTTATTATGTTGCATTGACAAGAAAACTGGCCTTTGGCAGTATTTTTTTTTTTTTTTTTTTAATGTCAGGAAATGAGATGGGGGGGCCGTGAGTCACCCTCTGTGGCTGACAGGAGCAAGTCCTGACTTTTAAGCCAGAACCTCGATTTCAATCATACCCATCCAACCTGCAAACGTGGAAGGAAAAGCCTCAGTTTTCAGCAGCCACTGAGCCTCCTACCTCTGAACACTGCTGTGTTACTAGCACATAGCAGGCGGCTGTGACCTCTCAGGGGCACAAAGAGGTGCTGGTTAAGGGTGATCCTGGGTGAATGACATCAGAATGGCCACGTCATTCATAAAGATTCACCATCCCAATTGTCCAAGCGCCACTCTGTCCGCCCTCCAATTAAACAAGTGCCACCAAGAAGCCACTGCAATTTGCTCCAGATACGGCCAGAGAGTGTGCAGCGCAATCGGTTGTTACATATTCTGAAAATCGCACCTAGTGGTAGGGACCTGGATGCAGAAAGTTCCCTAACAGGATCTGCTTGGAGTTTATGAGAATAACAAACTGTGGCTTTTTACCACAGAGAGATCTGCTGGTGAATGGGTCCCCTTTCCTCTGTCAGGGAGACACCATGGAGGCCAACCACTCTTGGGTCCCGTCCCTCCATTTCCCTTCCTGGTACTTCCATCTCTCCCAGCTTTGATGGAAGTGGAGAACCTAATTTTACATGCTAGCAATCCATTTACCTTTTACTTTAAAAAGTCCTATGCAATGATAAATTTAATTCAATAGTTATATACATTTCGATGGGGTTTGAAAATTATAAATTTATAAACTCAAGATCCATTTGCTTTTGGGATATCATCTTACAAGGACTCCAATTTGCAGTAAGGCTCGTTAAGGAAGGGAATGGCTCAGTTGCCTTTAGCCTACTGGCTATGGGTGGGTTAGGACCTCTGTTGGTCTTTACTGTGTCGAACACACAGATTGCAAGCCCAGTGCCACTTTGAGATCTTTGGCAGCAGTTAACTCTGCAGCTCACACATGATTGAGCCTGTATGAAAATGAATATTCAGAGATGGGTAATGCCTGGGGGGTGTTCACCAACCTAAGACAGAGCACCTGTGTGGCCTGGGCAGGTGTCTCCATGATGGGTAAGGTGACCTGTTGATGTTCCACGCAACCTAAGTTAGTAAAAGGGGGACCTGTAGGGCCCCTAAGCTAATTCCCTCCCTAGTTCCACCCTCCTGAATGCTTAAGGGAAGTTCCTTGTCTGTGTATCCTGCATAATGGGCATTAACAGCTTAGATGCAAGATTGTAAAACATCAGTAGCAAACTTCTGCCCTCCGGGGTCCTCCCATTGTGCTGTAAGCCTGTATTTAAGACCTCTTCCCTCCTTCAATAAACGGCATTCGGCATTAAAAAAAAATTAAATTAAAAAAAAAAGTCCTATGCAAGATAAACAATGTGTCATGAGCCAGTGTGGCTCTTAGGTCCCCATTTAGTAATGCCTGTCCTTCCCTCACTCTGTCCACTTTGGAGAGTAGCCCAGCCAGAGCCTGTGGGCCATCAACACACACTCCTACCTACTGTGGGGGGCAGTTAGGGCTTCTGTGCTTCCTGGCTTTGTCTTTTATGTGTGCCTGCTGCAGGTGGTGGGAGAGAGGACATGGTCACTTCTGCTGTATCACATCTAGGCCATTTTGTCCAAGCCCTCAACTGCAGACTTTCTAATGAATGATAACCACCGTGAAAAGTAAGCAACTAAAAAGAGGGACGTGATGACTAGTTCTTGCACCCCACTCCTCTCAGGTGAAGATGAACCATGTGTATTGCTGTGCTCTGAGGCTCTGATGGTTCAGGTGCCCGAGTGGCACAGGTACTATGCCAGGGTTGTGTACTCTGTCCCAAGGGCTCCTGTCTAGGAACTGTTTCCAGGCCCTTTCTGCCTTTCGAGGGACAAGGTTCAATGGAACTAAGACCAAATATCACACGGATCAACCACCATGTGAGAATGGACTCTGCAAAGACCACGACTTTCTTTAAAAAATGCTAAGAAGAATACACTGTGGGATTCTGTTACTGCTGTTTTGAGCTAGGGTCTCAAGCGGCCCAGTCTGGCCAGGACCTTGCTGCAGAACTGAAAATGACCTTAAATCTCCGATCCCCACCCCCTCCACCTCTGCAGGGTTAGGGGTAGGGACGCTGCACTACTCTCAGCTTCGTCAGTGCTGGGAATGAAACCCAGGACATCATGCATGCTAAGCAAGCCTGCAATGATTGAACTACAGCCCCAGCCTCACTGTCAAGAAAAGAAAAGAAAAGAAAGGAAAGGAAAGAAAAGGAAAGGAAAGGAAAGGAAAGGAAAGAAAAGAAAAGAAAAGAAAAGAAAAGAAAAGAAAAGAAAAGAAAAGAAAAGGAAAGAAAAGGAAAGAAAAGAAAAGAAAAGAAAAAAGACAAAAAACCAACCAACCAAAAAACAAGAGCCTGCGGAATCTCTAAGGAGTCTGTACCTTTGGAGACCATGAGAACAGGATGGCATGCACGGAGCATTTTCTATGAGGTTTCCACACAGACAATGGTGCCTACTGGGTTCCCGCTGCCATCAGGTAATCCTTGCCCCAGGCTTCCCCCTACCCCCACCCCGTTCTCTGAAGTTAAATCTGGATTATTTAGTATCTTTGGGTGAAATATTTTATACAAATAACCTAATTTTCCTAACAAATATTCCAGTGTCTGACTTGTCTAAAAATAGTTTACAGAACCTGTAAATACTTTCTGTGTGGGAGAGCCTCTGTTAAAAGCCTGTGCATAGGAACCACCCACAACCCATCTGCAGGCTTGTGGATGCTGAAACAAAGCATTTTCACAGCGGCTCTGCTCCCAGGTGCTGCTGGAGGAGTTCTATTATTGAAGGCCTCTGCCTTCCTCCCACAGGTACTCTGGAGATTGGCCTATCCCAGGCAGCCTCAAAGGACCCGTTACTTACAAAGTTTCCATAATGCACTGCAGGTTCAGCTGTGTTAAAAATAGACACTTTAGAATTCAGCTCAACTTGAGCTACAGCCAAGCCTCAATTACTATGTATATAAAGATTGTAAGGAAAAATGGAAACGTGTCAATGCGGTCAGTTCTGGGTAGTGATTTTAATAGTCTATTTTATATATATATTTACACCTTTCCAATTTAAAAAAAATAAGCCTAAATTGCTTTTCTAATCACAAAACCAGTGTTTTTAAATGAAGTAACCAAACTATTAACTTATTTGGTAAGTATCATTTTTTTTTTAAAGTAAATCTTTAAAAGTGCTTTACATGGTTGTGGATATACCCATTATTTCTAAGTCTTAGCACAAGACAAATAGGTTCTTCATGTTTTCCAAAAGGCATATGACTCAATAAAGAGGCTTTGAAAATATTAGGTTTAGGAACTGCATGCAGGATCTCTTTTTGCTTCATTCTGGAGATGTCTTCAAATGTGGCTTTGCTTCTGCTGTTTTATAAAACTGCCTCCCCTTGGCATCTGTGGGGGGTCCGTCTCACATCCCTGCTGGAACCCCAGGATTCTCCAGTCTCCCCAGTTCACAGCACCTGCAATTCATCCATGCAATCTGCCCTCCTGGAGATGCTTTGAACAACGGATATCTACGCCAACAGGTCTTAGGTTGTATTATCTAACAAAGAAGGACAGGAAGGCCCAGTGCTTGGGAGGCATAGGCAGGAGGATCTCCGTGAGTTCAAGGCTAGCCTGATCTCCGTAATGAGTTCCATGACAGTCATACATAGACCCTGTCTCAAAATCAACCAACCAACCAACCAACCAACCAACCAACCAACCAACCAACCAACCAATCAACAGCAATAAGGACAAGAGAAAGCTGTACATGTTCAGTACAGATGTAATGTTTTTCAAATATTTTCAATCTGGGACCAAATGAATTACAAATGTTAGATCCAGACACAGGAGAAAATGCAATGTCAATGTATAATTTAAATAGAAACTAGCTATCTGTTTTGCTACCTTAAATTCCTCTTCCAAGAACAGAGGTATAAATTAAAAGTAAACTAATATTCTGATTTAAAGAAGTGAGAAATTAGAGAGAGTTTAAAAGAATTAAAAATGTTGTGTTTACCACTGTGGTCTATATTGACTCGAGAGACTGAACTTGAGGAGAATAGCTATGCGCCCCTCTCACCCACCCCAAGATCCGCTCCAGCAGGCTAAACCCTGAAGCGGGAGTACAGAGGTTCGTTACCGTGGACGCCAGAGCAGGAGTACAGGGCGTTAGCCTGCCTTGTGTAGAGAAGGTTAACCTACCGTGGACGCTGGCCGAGGCTTCAGGCCCAAGAATGAGAAGACTGTGTTGCTCTCTTTTGATTCAAAAAAACTGTCGTAGTCCTAGAAAAGGAAGAAGAGAAAATAAAACCAGTGAGCAACAGCAAACAGTTATCTTTATGGTTGATGCTTTCAAAACACCCTACATGGAAGTGAGAAAGTGATGTACTGTTGCTCTCTCAAGGCCAACGAAGACCTACCTATATGCTCCGAGTGGGTTCAACACGCTAAAGCTGAAAGACCTATCTATACGCTCCGAGTGGGTTCAACACGCTAAAGCTGAAAGACCTACCTATATGCTCCGAGTGGGTTCAACACGCTAAAGTTGGAAGGGCACACCCTTGAGTGAGAACACTGATATAACAAGTTTTTTTTTAACCCAAAACTAGGACAGCATTATATTCAGCAGCAGAAACAAAGGAGCAATCACATTCCTTTTTCTTCATGTGTCAAATTAGAATTTATCTATATGGACTGGCTTTGATCTTCGATTACACTGTATAGAGGCTAATACGGAAAGCCACCTCCCAATGCCATGCTTGAGACTTTGCTATACAAGACTTTAAAACAAAACAAAAATCCAACAAACACACACCACTGGTCAACAGGAAAGTCACAGGGGTCTGCAGGTGTCAGTTAGTTAGAATGCAAAGGCTTCTATTCTGGTTTTGAAGTTTCCTGTGGACGGACAGTGCAGTGCCCAAGTGGGACAGCTGGCATCTGCCTGCTGCACTGCCCTTGAACTTCACACGCTCTTTACTAGGTACAGTACCAGCCCAGGGGGAAACGGGGCATGGGCACATGCATGCTGGTCACTGAGCGTAATGAACTCTCGCCGAGCTGAGCCAACATTACTATCTATTTTAAATACATCTGAAATCTAAATGAGACGTTTAGTTCTCATAAAGCCCCATTTGATTTAACATGTGTGAATTATCATATCTGGTTCTGTGGACAGCCCCTATCAGCAAGTCTCATGGCCTTAAAAGTCACTCTGATTCTAACCTGTTGTCATCCTGGCCTCAGGTTTACAGTAGCTATTCCTTCTGTCACTTACAGACCAAACCAAGGAGTACCATGTCCGTCTGAAAGGAGAGGCTCAGCACGTTAAACAGAAGTGTCGCAGATAAACAGAGGTGGCCATGTAAATGGTTGGGGACAAGGACACTGAAGGCAAGGGCGGCATGGGAAAGCAGAGAGTTGGCGGGGCGCCTGGCACCATGTACCCTGGGTTTTGTGTGATTTCACCTTAAGTACAAAGGAACAGCATAAGGGTTTTGAAACAGGGAACAGAATGATCTCACTTCTTCTGTGACAACACTCAGTAGGCATGTGGAGAATGTCTCAGAAAAGGGGAGCATTGAGAAAACCAGAGAGAAAGTTAGGAGGTACCTGGTAATTCAGGCCAGCCAGGGTCCCCGTCAGGACCAGAATAGAGGCGGCGGACAGGGACACAGGCAGGAGACACATCCCGAAAGCAGAAACTGATAGTTGGTTTTGGATTGGACGTATTGATGGAGAGAATTAGGGACTAAAGTGACTCTTGGCTTTAACTTGATGGGAATACTGGGGGGAAACTGGAATTGAGCTGAACACGCTGTTTGAGAAACATAAGACCTCTGACTGAAGCAGATCTTGATGAGGGGTCAAAGGTTGCGAGCGGCACTAGGACATTACACATTTTATTAAAAAGTTGCTCATCTGGGAAATGTGAGCCAAATGACACCACACATAGGCAAAATACCCAGGAAGTAGAACGTGGCCACAATCTTTTCTGAACGCCACTTCACTGATCCAGGCTCAATACCCCTGTCCAGTGTGCATCCCTCTGATAATGCAGACAACACGCAGCAGGCTGGAGGGTGAGGGCTACATTACAGCTGGATTGCACCCATCCCGCCAGTCACCCACTGGAGGAAATCCAATGTATCTGATCCTTTCTCCACCACGCTCTGCCTCTGCCCTGGCTGTGTTCTTTTCTGAGGGCATCTCCCCTAATGGAATTCACTTCTAGCTCTGATCTCTGCTACACTCCAGGTCCTTGCAACAAGCAGCACGGCACAAGCAAACCCCGGTTCCTGGTCTTCAGGATCCGATATGCACCTCTCAGAAAGTGGCTCATGCTACAGGCTCCACTCTAATGAGCACCGCATGTCTGACATGAGCATTGCACTCCCTAACCAAGGAGCCCTGTTTCAGCTACTGACAAAAAAACAACAGAGCCTTGCACGTCTTACACACATGAGCCCTGCACGTCTTACACACATGAACACTGCACATCTTACACACAAGAACACTGCACATCTTACACACATGAGCCCTGCACGTCTTACACACACGAGCCCTGCACATCTTACACACATGAACACTGCACATCTTACACACACGAGCCCTGCA
>CABHPP010146528.1:41002-51475 GCA_902168425.1 Peromyscus attwateri | reverse complement strand
GTCTTACACACAAGAACACTGCACATCTTACACACACGAGCCCTGCATGTCTCACACACATGAGCCCTGCGCATCTTACACACACGAGCCCTGCATGTCTTACACACATGAGCCCTGCACGTCTTACACACAGGAGCCCTGCACGTCTTACACACATGAGCCCCGCATGTCTTACACACATGAGCCCTGCACATCTTACACACACGAGCCCTGCATGTCTTACACACATGCATGTCAGGTTCACAAACTTGGCTGGCCCTTTACACCTCCCAGCTGTCTTCCTTGCCTCACGTGCTACTGAAGTCCCTGGAACTACAGACTCCCTGGAGCTGCTGGAAGCGGACGGAAGCTGTGTCAGCAGCCAGCCCCCAACCCCCCAGCACTGCTGTGGTTACAGATAACTCCTGGGAGAGCTGGTCTTTCCTCCTTTCTGCTTTCAAAAGAGTTTAGTGGTAACCCTGAAACATATGTAAAATAGTAAAGGGACTTACAACGAGATTCAATATCTATACATCAGGAAATATTTGTAAACCTCAAAAATCATCATTATCCCCCAAACCACAAATTTTAATGTAAAACAAACTTTCACATAATTATTAAGTAACACCTAAAATATATATACAGGCAGAAAATACATGCAACAATATCAATAACCCATTTATCCACATTGAAATGAAGCTGTTCTTACAAGTTTTAGTCACCAACAAAAGTATTTGCAAATGTCAGATATTTAGAAATCTTGGGATAATATTTCTAATTTATAAAAAGAAAAAAATTCTCCTAAACTATATTTCTTTACAAAAATGATAAGCATTATTTTTATTTAATCAACTTTCAGCTCAATGCCCTGGAGCTAAGGCTAGGGGGGCTTCAGGCTGGAAAACTGCTGACTTAGACTTATTAAGAATTTAGAAATTTTCCCTAAGATAATTAACCCCCAAGAGAAGGTGACAAATATCAAAGTCAGTAATTAACTATAAAAACAGAATCATCTACAGTCATTTGAAAACTCTATTATTATTCTGTGTATGATATGTGTGGATGTGGAGGAGGTGTGGTCATGCCAGGACACCCAGAGAAAGTCAGAAAGAGGACAGTTCTGTGGAGCCAGCTTCCAGGGCCACACTCTGGTGGTCAGGCCTGCACGGTCACCAGGCTTTCTAGATATGCTACCAGCCAGCCCAGAAAGTCATTCTTAAAGTCAGTATCTGGCTAGCCAGACACATTTCGATTTACCAATAAAACCTCTATCAAGCGGGTGGATCAACTGTGTTGTTAATTATTGACTGGCATGTCACGTGTTAGCATTTTACCTATTTCAAACAGTATAAAAAACATTGGCTTTTTGGCATTCAAAGGCTTTTGAGAGTCCTGCCAAATCCTAAAGTATGTAAAAATAAATGTTTTGGTCCTATTCGGACAAAGTGAATTATTGAAAATTTAAAATCTAGAACCTTTTAATATTTCATTCAGAGTTAAGTTATATAATATGAAATCATTTAAGAGTAACACAGTTGTAGATTTTAAAAAATCGTTTCCTTTTAAAATATAGCTTCTTATTTATGATCTGAGGCCATAATGTGTTCCAATAAGAGAAAAATAATTAATGCTTTCTTATCAAATATGCTTCATTCGTCAAACCTTTCATTATATTTGTATGTGTGTGTGTGTGTGTGTGTGTGTGTGTGTGTGTGTGTGTGTGTATGTGTGTCAGAATTCCTCCCAAAGGTGGAAAGTATGATGGTTTACAAATTCTAAAACAGACTCGCTGAATTCCCCACAGTTGAAGGCACTCTTTGAAGCTGCAGTCTGTAAATACATGTCTGCCGACTGCACAGCACACTGCAGGAAAATCTGCTCTGTGACTTCAGGCTATAAAGATCAGTTCACACAGACTCTGCAAAGGACACAAATGCAGAAATCACGTTCAAGGTTGAAGTGCCGGGTTTCAACAGCTGGTACGTCTTCATCACAGCTAAGACAAAGGATGTAACATCACTTGTAACGGCAGCGGCTACGGAAGAAAGTCTGGGCTTCACAGACCATGCATCACCCGACACTTCTCACCCACCAAGGGACGCTCTTCTAAACGCCTCTAAGAGGAACGAAGCTAAAGAGCCACGGAGGAATTCTAAGAAATGCAGGGGGAGAAGAAAAGATTGCCATTGCCTATACTTCTGCTTGCGTTCAAGTGAACACAATGTTGGAGACATTTATAGGCCCGTGATAAAATCTGCAGCAGGTAAACAATAGCCTCATTCTTCCACAAAGCCCAGAACAGACATTGCCTGCCTGCTCTGATTCGATTGTTACGGACTAAGCAGCCAGAGGAGACAAAGATCTTCAAGTTCTCCGCCTTTTCAGTGTTCCCCACGCGAGCAGTTAGGAAAGCCCACAGCGGCCACTCTGAGAGGCTGTGTGGCTTCCTCTGACTCAGCTAATGGCAAGTAAGTGACAGACCCATATTATTTCTACATGCCAAGGGCATGGTCAGACAGAAGGCCGCCGGGAACACAGTATATGGGCGAGGAAACGGAGGCAGCAAACAGCCTACACGGGTCAAAGGAAAAGCTGGGTTATCCAAACGGAAGACATTGTGAAGGCGATTCGAGCTGCTGCTGCTTTTTAGACAGACAGCGACACCTGCTTCATTTTCTCTGAGCCTGAGGGTAGCCTCTGAGCACAATTTCTAGATTTTCAGGCTAAGGGCTGTTAATGCTATATTCTGTTTCATGAAACCTTGATATAGAAAGAGAAAGACAGATGGCAGATCCAATCCTGGCAGGCTGGAGAGGTAGAGGACGGTTATCTCAAAACAGCCCCACTCAGCAATTCTGATGCCAGACACTAAGGATGCGCAGTTCTGAAATCGTGTTTAATATTTCTGACCAGATTGGTTCAGGACACAGTGCGGGCATGTGTGCCACCTCCTGTCTTGTCTGGATGCCACCTGAAATGAGATGGGGCAGGAACAATGTGACCGAGTTATGCTTAGGAAGGCATAAACCAGCACTAAAATTTAATCAGCACCTAGACTGTGCAGCACACACAACTGGACTGGTAGAGAAAACACTGGGGGAAAAGCAACTCCCAAAGAACAGAGGAGCACAGCGCTGGGGGGAAGAGGTGACGGCAAAGACCAAACAGCAAGAGGTGTCTTTGCAAAGGCTGAGGCAGTCTGTCCGTCCTGGTGCTGGTAAAGCCGGGATCCTCAGAGAAACACTGACTCCCACCTGCTGCAGTTCCTACCAAGGCTACAGAAGCTGGGAAGGCCAGCGGCCACTCTGGACACTTAGACACAGGGAGACGCAAAGGCTTATCGTGGAAGGCCAACACTGGCCTTCATTCCTTACTGGTTCTCTCTTTTGTTGGCAGTCCAGAGGGTCCAACCCTCTCTCTACACGGTCTCCTTGGCCCTCCTACCAAAGCAAAGAAGCCTGTGCAAGTGGTGGGAGGGCAGGGGTCACTCAGCTCCTAACAGAAAGTCAAAAACCAGCATCCAGAAGCAATGCTGGGAAGGTACAGGTCACAGAAGAAAACCTTTATACCATGAACTTCGAACCAATATCCTTGACAGGATTAAAGATGCTGTATCCATAAAACAAGAACAAGACATTATTTTTAAAGGGGAAAGAAAACAGCAAAGGCGCTCTTAGAAATTAAATCTGATTGCCAAATAAAAAATGTAGAAACAGAATGATGTAGAGCTGAAAAAAAAAAAAAAAAACCATTCAGCTAGTGACCTAGACAATAAACTCAAGAATGCCACTTGCATGCACGGTCTGGCATCAAGATCAAGAGCTGCAATGAACAGTTTTGGAAAAAAAGGTAAGACCACTGAACCAATAAAACTAAACCCTGCAGGTGGACAAGAGAAGAATGAAAACAGTCAAAGAAAATGAAAAGTCCTCCAAAGGCAGGGGACTGGTGTTCCCACTGAAGAGTCTACCAACTGCTGAGCACAAGGCTCTCAGGCAGCAGATTCCCGAACTCAGGACCAAACAAACAAAAAAATGCAATGCCTTGCAGAGACAGAAGTAAAGCAACCTAAAGACCCTAGTCTAGCAGACATGAACACCTCAAAAGTCAAGAAAGAAAGAAAACAAACAAACAAACAAAAACCTCAAAGTCTCCCAGAGAGGTAGGCCAACGTAAGAATGGGCTGCAGCACACACCAGTTCTTCCAACCAGAGCAGGGGACACAGGAAATGAAGCCACCTGTCTTGGCAGGATATAATTTAAATCTGTGGCCAATGAAATTATGAATGCAAACAAACAAAACCCAACAACATCGGAATATTCTTTAGACAGAAGTCTAAGCAAATACAAAGAAATATAAGAAAAAGTACATTCCTTAGATCTTTGTTAAAGGCGTGTGGGTGGGAGTGAGTGAGTGTTCAGCTTTATGAGGAGACTCCCTTGATGCTGACATCTGCACCATTCTCTTTAAGCTGAGGGGACTTAGTAAGACAGGATTATATGCCCTTCCCTGTGGCTGTTCACACCGCTAAACAGCTTCACAAACGGTATTTACAGAATTACATCAATGTAAGCCACGTTTGTGCCGTAGTTATAGCTACAGAGGAGCACCTAACAACCTTCGGCAGCATGCTGTGCAAATGCCTATTTATGTATCAAAGCAGAGAAGGAATGAGAAACTACGAGAAAGCCGACTTCCCTCTGTCTTTCCGAGGAAAAGACAAATACATCCCAATCTGAAACCTGAGGAACATAGAGGAATAGAGCAGAAAACACGGAGACAAAGCTTCGTGAGGAGGTGGCATCTGGGCTCAGGCCTGGAGCGAGCATGCAAAGGACGGCAGGACACGGAAGGAACTTCCGCTCCCCATCCTCTCAGGGCCAGGCTTTGATCTCTCAACACTGACGTTAATGTGCCCTTACTGTCGGCACAGTTTTGCTGTCTTCATCGCCTTTAGATGGCTCGGAAGAGTAACATAAACAGAAAGGAAGCCACCTGCCTGGACAAGAGTTCAGACAACCACAGCAAGGGTGGCCCCGGACTTCCGGGATGATGGCTCGGCATTCGCAGCACGCTTCACCATCTCCATGACAGCCACGTACCAGGGACTCATCCCTGTACAGTTTTGAGGCAAACATCTCAGTGAGGTGAAAATGGGAGATTAAACATTTATAGACAGCAGAATAAGAACGATGGTTAGAAGAGAGGAAGCTGCAGAGAATGCCAACGCTAGCTGCTGAGCAGCAGGCGACAGTGAGAATGGAATCCCACGCCCCTCCCCCCACTGTGCCCCACTACATGGGGAAGGGTGCCACGTAAGAACACTGGCAGCCCAGCAGCTGATGGAGAACACTCTCCTCGGTCAGATAACTGGTCTTTCACAGATGGTGCCGACATACAACAAGGTTTTAAATTAATAAAAAGTTTCCCAGGAAAATGTGTGTGAGATGGGTGAGCTTCTAAACGGTGGCAATTTTAATGGATTTCACTGTAAAAGTTTACAGGCAGGCTCAGTAAACTTCCTTTTAAATGCATTTGGCCAAGATGGAAATGCAGAGACATGGACTTGAGACCCACGGCAGCTGCAGACAGACGTAAGTGCGCTCCGCTGTAGTCAGTACAGGCTCACCTCCTTTGACAGGGAAGAAAAGGGAGGTGAGGAATAACATCCACATCCACTGCTGGACAGTTACACTTTCTGAAAATAGCCAGAAAAATAGCTAAGCCAGGCTCAAGCAACCTCAGGTAATAGTCACCTGGCCTCAATCGCCAGGGCAGTATGGAAAGGAGGCCACAGCAGGCTCCAAGTCACTCACTCCTGAAACAAACTGGAAAACAGCTTATCATCCCTGATCAGATAGCAATGTGCCCAACACGTAGGCACACGTTTGACATTATAAATACCATCTCAAAGAGTGTAAAAAAAAGCCAACAATTTTTAAACATTAATAACCCTTAAACTGTCTAATGGGAAACGTATCTTTCATTTAAGACCATCACCATCTATCTGTATCTCAGACAGGCTGTCCTGTGTTGTTAAGACCTGACCTGAAGAAAGGACTTTACTCTTCGGTAACTAGCAGTATTTTATATCCACTCCATATCCCCACTGTCAACCAATACCTGACTGAACAACAGCATCCACAGCCAGACTTGTATGAATGTGTCTTGACTACTGAATGCTATGTGTCCTATTCCCTGATGGTTAATCCACAAACTGATTACTGTGATTTTTATTCTAAGTGAATTTCTAAGTGCTACTTTTTTTTTTTAAACAGGAAAACTAAAAATGAATTCCGCAAAGTCACATGACACAAAACCAGCACAAAAAGGTCAGCTGTGTTTCTACACAGGAACAGCCAGCTGCATTTGTATACACTGGCAGTCAGCTGCATGTGTGTGGTGATATTGTGTTCCCCAAAATATTGTACACCTTAATAAATTTATCTGGGGTCAGAGAACAGAACAGCCACTAGACAGACATAGAGGCCAGAAAATGGTGGCACTCACACCTTTAATCCTATCACTTGGGAGGCAGAGATCCATCCGGATCTCTGTGAGTTTAAAGCCACACTGGAAACAGCCAGGCATGGTGACTCACGCCTTTAATCCTAAAAAGTGAACCTTTAATCCCAGGAAGTGATGGCAGAAAGCAGAAAGGTATATAAGGCATGAGGACCAGGAACTTAGAGCTGGTTAAGCTTTCAGGCTTTCGAGAAGCAGTTCAGCTGAGACCCAGTCGGATGAGGACACAGAGGTTTCCAGTCTGAGGAAACAGGATCAGCTGAGGAACTGGCAAGGTGAGGAAGCTGTGGCTTATTCTGCTTCTCTGATCTTCCAGCATTCACCCCAATACCTGGCTCCGGGTTTGTTTTTATTAATAAGACCATTTAATATTTGTGCTACATATGTGCACACAGGAACAGTCAGTTGCATTTGCATACACTGGCAGTCAGCTGCATGTGCACACAGGAACAGTCAGCTGCATTTGTACACACTGGCAGTCAGCTGCATCTGCACACAGGAACAGCCAGCTGCATTTGTACACATGGCAGTCAGCTGCATGTGCACACAGAAACAGCCAGCTGCATCTGCACACAGAAATAGTCAGTTGCATTTGTACACAGCAAAAATGGAAGGCTGGAAAAGAAGGCTGGGAACAGCCTCAGAAGAACACAGTGTGTTTCCTAATGAACCTAGCCTGGAAGATGAAGCCTTGTACACTGAAAACTACAACACAATAACTGTAAATCCTGCATCCACAGACTGGAACACTTAATTTTGTTAAGGCGTGAATACCACCCATTGCAAACTACCAACACAGTAAAATCCCTACCAAAATCCCAAGAATAGCTTTTTTCTCCCTAGAAACAGAGAGGAAAAAAAAGCCAAAAAAAAAAAAAAAAAAAAAACAAAAAACAAAAAAACCAAAAACCAAAACAAAACCCTAAACCCCTAAGGAATGTGAAAGGAGCCTAAACAGCCAACACATTTAGAAAAAGATACTTCCTAAACAAACTATTTTGCAAAGCTATGGTAATCAAACCAGTATGACACTGGCAGAAAGAAAAAAGAAACCTTGAATATATGCTCTAATGACAGACACATGCCACTCAGTGGAGATAGGATGGTCTCCGAAATAACAGCACTGGAAAGACTGGGCGTCCTTGTGCAACAAAAATAAAATTAGACCCCAACCTTCCAGCACAGACAAAAATTAGCTCAGAACATTAAAGGCTTAATTAAACCCATGACCCAAAACTTTATGGCCACTGTAGGAAAGCCCTGGGAGGAGCTATACATACGTACAGATGACAGATTCAAAAAACAGCCAATTGGTACATCAAACTGGAAAACTCATTCACTGAAGAGCACAATCAACAATGTGAAAAGGCAAAGAAAACACCAGCAGATCAGGTATGCTGAAGGATCGTGATCCAGAATATATATAAAACACCACCAACTCAACAACAAAATCTAGTAATGACTGAAAGCCAGGAAAAGACATTGAGCAGATATTCCTCAAAAGATCATCTGCCAATAGAGAGCATGGACAACAGCAATAGTCAACAAATTAGTTATCAGTTATGCAAATCAAATCCACAGTGAGGTATCACCACACACCCACGAGACTATTCAAAATTAAAACACACACACACACACACACACACACACACACACACACACACACTAAAAATAAGACATGTTGGCAACAATATGGAAAAGCTGGAACTTCCTGGCACTGTTGGTGTAACAGGTATGGAAGAGGGTTCTTTGGCTAGTCTCTAAAATAAATAAATAAATAAACAAACAAACAAAGAAATCCAAAGCTACCATATAATCTAGCAACCCCACTTCCAGTTATAAACCAAAGCAGCTGAAAGCAGCATCTCAAAAGAACATGTGAGAGCTTGTGCCCACAGCAGCACTATTCAACATGGCACAGGAGCAGAAGCAACCCAAAGACTCCTGACAGATGAATGAATAAAATGTGTGACATAAACTTAATGCTTTGCAGCCTTTAGAGAGATTAGCACAACATGGGTGAACTTTGAGGATATTACACTAAGTGAAAGAAGCCAGTCACATGAAGACAAACATTGTATAAGCCCACTTTCATAAGTTTTCCAACACAGTCAAATTCATAGCTATAGAAGAATGACAGTTATCAGGCCTAGATGAGGGTGCAAAGAGAAGTTGCTGCCTAGGGGATTTAAAATTCCAATTCTGCAAGGCACAACATCCCAGGATCTAGTTCACAACAATGTGAGTAAATTCAATAATGAACTGCACACCTTAAAATGGCTGAGGCGGTAAATTTTATGTGTTGCACCACACACACAAAAAGTTTTTAACAAGAAATAAACATATGTGATGATCTAAAGCATCTGTGTGCTGACGGGGAGGAAGGAGATGAATGAAAGGGGAGTATTTTCCTTCTGTAGAGAGGCACGCTCACTTGTAGTGCATTCCATGTCCGTTCAGAAAGAGACAAAGGCTTAAAACCTCTAATGTGAGGTCTAAATGTTTCAGAATCCAAACCAGACATTAAAACATATCGAAAGAGGTTGAGAGGTTCAGGAGGGCCAGGTCCCATCACCAGATTCCTGCCTCACAGTGAAATGCTGCAGTGAATCAGGCTAGTTAACAGAGCTACACCAGCTTGGAATCTTGGTTGCAAATACCTGACAAGGATACTGGCTGGTGGGAGGAATTTAGGGAGGTGTAACACCAGCTGAGGAAAAAAAATCCATCACAGCTGGAGAAATAGTTTAAAAACCAGGAGGAATTCTTGTCTCCTCAGCAGGCAAGAACATCTTCAGGCCACACCCTAGGTTCAGCTATAAAAGCCCTAGCTAAGCCAGGCCCCAAACCTTCCTGCACAGGCACCACTGTAATGAGCCTTCAACAGTTCCCACGTTTCTCCATCATTCCCCCGATTCCAGGAGGAAGTGACTGTTGTGGGAGCCTGTTCAAGCAGCTGGGAATCCCCAGGAGACAGGACATCCAAGTCCTACACAGAGGGGAGCACGTGTCTTGGTAACCCACACTGGTTACCAAGGAGCTTAGCAGGTGTTTGCTCTAGGTTTCATCCAGCTTAAAACTAAGTGGGACATTTCCAGGAAATCTTGGGTAGAGCAGGTTCTGCAGACTGTCGAGACCCTGTACTTACAATATGACATTGCCCACAGTTAGCCAACCAGATGAGACGCTCATAAACCACCCCTGGGAACCAAGGTGTCTAAACGCAGGTAGAGAGATGAAGCCCACTGCCGGCTGCCTCTCTGATGCTCTGTGAAGGTCGTAATTATCTGACCTTGGTAAGAGCAGACATCATCTTTAACACTCCTGGCCCCTGCAGTCAGATCACAGGACACCAGGCAGCAGCGGCTACCACCTCCACCTGGGACCTTCGCTGCTGAGGCAGAACAGCAGCCATTGATCTGGCACAGTTGAATCAATATGAAAGCCAGCTCCCACACAGTCTACCCGAAGAAGTCCCATACATTCTGTGGAGCAAAGGCTTAGATGTCAGAAAGAGTTAAAAAGAAGAATAAAGTTAACCTTATTTTACAACCCCTGTCCTAAACCCAATGCAGACTGCTGTACCATGACAGCAGCAACGTTACCTACCTCTCTTCTCGCAAAAGGTCAACAAAACAAGGAGCTTAAAACCAGAAACAGAGGCTCATTTTTGACACAGCTCGGAGCATCAACAGCCTAAACCTCAACGCAGGCAGCCAATGAATGGGGAGGTGGTGACAGACGTGTCAGCAGAGAACAGCAACAGCTCAGTGGGCAATGGCAGCACCTGCAGAAGTGAGCCAGAACGTCCAGGCCACGGTCAGTGGACCCACCGGCTACTGTGAAGGGCCATGGTCAGTGGACCCACTGGCTACTGTGAAGGGCCACGGTCAGTGGACCCACCGGCTACTGTGAAGGGCCACGGTCAGTGGATCCACCAGCTACTGTGAAGGGCCACGGTCAGTGGA